>QVNZ01019000.1:0-25257 GCA_014825645.1 Pseudomyrmex dendroicus
TTTTTTTTTTATTGTAAAATTCGAGCAATACACGTCGTTCAATTTTATGGATTACATAAATGATTTGATAAACAGTTAACGCGCGTAGAGTACATTTTTATTCATATATAAATTTATATAAATATGTAATACTTGTAATATTTACATGTCGCGTATAAATAATTTGATTAATATTCGTTACGGAATCCATCAGTTATGCGCATTAAATGAGTGATTTGCAATTCACTTTATCCAGTTTGTTTGTCATGCAATTATCAACGGAATGCAAAACGACACACTTTTAATTACACGAATTTAACTTCAAATTTCGTAATTAATTACACCCGTTTTCTCTCTCACGATATACTAAAATAATAATTCGTTTGATAATCGCGTTCGATATCCACTATTCCGCGTAATTTATACAAATTCTGTCAAAATAAAATATTCTCAAGTATAAATTTATATCTTATTTGAAGTACAAAATTTTTACGACATTGACTGCTTTAAAAAATTTATATGTATGCAAATAATCTAATATAAATTTATTTGTCAATTAGAAACATGCAAAAAATTATTTTCTGTACCACCACGTGCAAATCAAAATGAGATCGGCCAAATATGTATACATATATATATATATATCGCGCTAAATGAACGCTCGACAAGCCGATATCAATTCAGCGATGAAGAGGACGACACACGGATTAGATTCAATAGGCGGATCAAACGCGACAGAGTTAATAACGATGACGACGACGACGACGACGACGATGACGACGATGAGAGAACTTCCATTGCCAGATGCGCACTTTGCCGCGGTAATATGCATAGCTCTTTGGACGCGTCGACTTACGACTGTTTTGCGTGAATATGCATTACCGAGACGAGTAAATCAGCATAAGTAATGTCGAGGATAAACTCGATTTTTCGTGCACATCTCTATTAAGTGAAAAATTTAATTTCAATTAGCGATTAGTTCCGCGGGCGAAGACAAGAAGTTACTTTTGCGAATCGGAAAATTGCGAATGTATAAAAAGCGCAGCAGGTGCACGATCTCTGCCAATGCATTTAGAAATTTAATTTTGCAACTGTTCTCGTAAAACGTTAAATTCAACGCGATGTCGCGATTTAAATAACAAATATTCCACGATGTAGAGGTGTAAGCAAAGTAATTAAGTTCTCTATCCCAGTTTGAATTGACCAAAGGTGTGCGCAATGGCAGCTGTTCGCTAAACTATATGTGAATTTCAAATATTAATATGTTAACAAACTACCGCAATTTTTCTCCCCATAAAAGAGGCTATTAGCGCAAAAAGTGAACCAACTCCATTTTTACATTTAAATAGAAGAGGTTTCTACGAGTCAACTGCCCATTTCATTCGGAAGTGCGCGCAGCTTAAAAGAAAATACATATGAAAGAATATTTATGCCAGCTTTAATTATGCGCTGCACGTAATTTTTTAAAACCATATCGTGCACACACACACACACATAAAACTGAAACATTATACAAAAACTTTTTACGTTTACTTAAACCGAGATAAAAAAGACACGACCGCTGACCTGATTTTACGCGCTCAGAGGAATATTCGTAAATTTTTAATTACTCGTTACGAAATCGTATTATATGGGGTTTTGATATTTCCAGGAAAAAATTTCTTGCGAGCTGTTGCTACATGTTTATAATTCCACTATTTCTTCGCACATACATCAGAGACAAATTTTGCGAGAACATTGTTTTCGTATTTCCACAAATACATTACATAAAAAGAGTAAAAAAAAAAACTAGTTTAATATATCAAATATATTTAAATATATTTAAAATATATTTTAATATATCAAATATATTTAAATATATTTAAAATATATTTAAATGTATTTAAAATATATTTAAATATATATATCTACCTAATACAGATACAAGAAAGCGCTAAATGTTGGAAGATCGAGTTACTTTCCTCGTACGTATAAGTCGTCGTGAATAACAGGAGACAGGAATCTACTCTCCTATTATGTGCGAAGTTTTCGTGATAATAATGTGAAGCATGTACTTACACACAACGGTGAGATTCTTCGAATCGGAGAGCGTAGAGAAGGTCGGCGCGTCCGCTGTAACTTCGCAGCTGAACGTTCCCGCGAGGTAGAAGTCTACATCCTTGAGCGTTACCTGGCTCGTGTTCGACTTTACTCTCTGAAACACACACACACACACACACGTTCGGATAAGATGTAAAAGGAGAGAGAAAAATGGAAGCACACCGATATTGCACCACCGTGACCTACACGTTGCTACTATCGTCTCGAAATCGCAACGTGCCACTTACACGCAGATAACGTGATTTGACTTTAATATGATACTCGTTGTCTCGCTAGACACACACATGATTACACGATCATATCCATTGTTGAATAATATTTTCATAAAACCTTCTTGCCGTGACTATATTTTATATACAACTGCGAAAATTACTCTCAATTATTCGAAAAAGAATATTTGTAAAAAAAATTATTGGTAAAAAGTATATTTTCGCGGATAATCTACAGAGATAAAATCTCTTGAAAAAACAAGACGTTTGCCGTGTCACTAAATATTCCACGAATATCCTGGCTTTCGTCGCGCCGAAGGATAGTCCACTCGAGGGAACAGCCACCTTATCAGGAATTATCCGGCACTCGACTAAAGTGGCCCAGAGAAGCCAAGCTGGTAACGGAAGTAGGGATGAGCGGCTTCATAGGCAAAAACGGAACAGAAGGAGAAGAGAAGAGAGAAAGAGAGAGAGAGAGAGTCCGAGGAGGAGCAAGGTTTAATCGGAACAGACAAAACGAAGCATGCATAATTAGCGGGGCTTAAATAATGAAAGAGGTACAAGTGAGCGCGATGGGACGACGCGCGTCGATGGTTGGGAGACGAGGGAAAAAGGAAGGGTGAATCGTGAGGCGTACTCTTTGACGAGCGTGAAAGGCAAGCGAGCTCTTTCCGCCGTTGATTTATGTGGACGCCCTCGCCGACTTCACAGAAGCAGAAACACAAAAGCTCGGGTCACACGCGCCGCACGGGAGGAATAAATATGAAATCTTTCTTCTCTCTCTCTCTCTCTCTCGCTCGGCTCGTGATATCTAGAGAATAATCTCCCGTGTTGCGCGTCTTGTCGTCCCTCCTTCCAATCCTGACGATGACACTGATACCCACGCGCGTGATAACCAATATTTGTGCGGCGTATGAATCGATCGCTCGCAGACCGCTAATGTCCGGACCAACAACACCCGTGCGAGACATCAATTCTGTCGGACAAGGTATCAATCCGATGCGCGCATGAAAAATTAATGAAGCATTCCGAACTGCATCTCGAGCGAGCGGGCGAGAACATACACATATCGAATGCGCGTGTGATCAGAAAATATCGAATCGCACAAAATGCGTGTCGCTTGTGTGCTGGCTACGTTTTAAATGTGCCAAATCAAGTTCTCCGGAGCCATACATTTTGCATCCGTATCATTTCGCATCAATCGTGTGAAATTTGTCATTTGTAATAAAATTAATTCAATATTCTTCATCTGTGTGGTGGGGTTTTAATATGCGATAAATTAAATTTTCCGAAATATATTGCTACTTGCTAGTTCGCGTCAAATCGTAAAATTTATCATTTCAATGCGAAATTATATTTTCACATTTTTTTTTTTTTTCTCATCGATCGTAACACGTTTTATCAATTTCATAAAGTTGCTCTAACATTCTTTTTTTCTATGTGCGCGAGGTAGTTTTTAATACGTCCGTAACGTGAAATCGTTACTCGCAATTCTTTCTACATCAGACGAAATGCGATCGAGCTTGCAGCCAGACAGCGTCCGTTGCAACAAATTTTCGTCCTTTTTATAGATCGTTTTTGTCCGATACTTGTCTGAATTGCTACTGCTCGAACGACGACGACGACGACGACGACAATGTCAATATGCTGGAAACGCGATATCTACTATACTTCTCGAACGAGCTACTTGGTTTTGCTCGGAGAATTGCAAGTAGATACATCGGGAACGAAAACCGTCACGACTTCGGAGACACGCTATTGCGGAATAATAGGTCGCGGTGCGGTCTTTTCGTTGAAACGCGCGCGCGTTAACATCGTCGCCGCGATTACAATCGGATCGCGGAACAGTTATCAGCCGATCTCGCGGCTCTTTTCATTGCGATCGTAACACCGCGAAAATTGTCGACGCGATTTATCGACGAAAGCTCGGATTCGCGCGGTGGCTACAAGGCCACCGTTAAATACGCCGATACGAGATATGCACGCGCACACACACACCATCGGGAGGGCTTTATATCTCATCACGAACACGCGCTTTTAACGTGCCGCATAATGCGCTCTGTGTTACACACCCGGTAAGTGGCGCTTTGTTGACTCGTGTAAATGTTTCGCGATTCTCCGCAAACGCCGAGTCGAATCGGTTAACTCGCTGTTTCGCACTTTCGCGATATACACGCGTACGTGAAATTACCACGCGCGGAATACCCGCGAATACGACTGCTCTTTACGTACGTACGCGCGCGCGGAACGGAATTTTGTTATACGAAAAGTTTTCGGTTCCGAACCGTGTACCAGTGCGCACGCCAATATAATAACGTCGACAATTTCACGTTTATCGCGTTTCACGACACATATGTATGTACATACACGCGACGGTCAAACACATTATACGGCGACCAGAAAACGTGATAAAAGTGCGCCGGTTTTCCCGACGATCCTTCCGCGAGATGCGGGCGTTCCGCTATGCGCGCGGCGCTTTAACAATTCACTCCCAATATAAACGTCTATTAAATAAAATGTATCTGTCTGTAGCGCGGTTGGAGTGCTGCGGTATTAACGGACGCGGAAGCAAGGCAAAGCATCGAAATCCCGGCGAAACATGTATTTCCGATGTAGATCCGACCGACATACGCGGTAAATCAAATATCACATGGCCGGAACACACACACACAAAAAAAAAAAAAAAAAAAAAAAAAAAAAAAAAAACCTCAAAATCTACACACGTTCTCTTTTTCTCTCTCTATCTATCTTTTTCTCGAGGGACGGAGTGTCGCACGGGCGAGCGCGTATTTTTCGAAATCGGAGGCTTTTATATCCCTCACGGTGCGGCGCATTACTTCTCGTTCGTCACCGGAGAATCCGCTCGCGCTGCCCGTGTTCCGAAACGATAAACGTAAACGGGAACGCGCGCGCGGCGCGTGTTGTCACGGTTTGTCAGGTCGTTCATTCGACTGTACCGAAACACAACGGGAACCGACGGGACTTGTTTTTGGTGCGGCACGAGCGCGTGTGGTGCGCACACCGGCATCGCCGCCACTCCCGAAAACCGCCGGGAGTGCGGGTTGGCCGAGCGACGCGCGTAAACTGCCTACAGAAATGTTGGAGCGATGATAAAAGCGCGCCGGGGTTGCCGACTGTTTTACGGCGATTACAGCGGTCAAGGGTGCTGTTAACGAGGCATCGGGCCGGCGCGCTGCGGTTTGCGTTTACGGTGATACCGGTGAAACCACATATTTCCGCCAACCCCCTGCCCTCGTCAATCCGCCGCGCGGCTCCGACCAAAAAAATAACCGTATATAGTTTCACGGTCGTTGACTCGCGTTGTGCGGAGTGTCCCAATTACTAAATACTCTCGACGGACGTGTAACGCAACCGATCGTTTAGAGCTGAACACGCCCTTCTTTATATACTGACACGTATAACAACATTTGAAGAGATGGATATTATTTGCAGTTGATTATACAAGTCGGAAAGCCACAGCGAATGCAAATGAAACAGTAGTGAATAACGTGTCATTTGATCAATCAGTGTTTTTGTTGAGAAACACCATCTGTTGTTGTTATTATTATATAAACGGCGTTAAATAAAAGCGAAAATTTGTCGAGGCGATCGCGTTAATAATAATATGTGTATAAGCAGAGTGAGAAGTAACTTACGTCGACGTGAATCCATTTCACGTTGAAGGTTTTGATCTGCGGGTCGTCGCCGGGCGAGTATCGGTAGAACTCGTGCTTTCCTCGGTACCACTTGAGAGAATAGAGTGGCGCATTTTCCAGGTCATAATAGCACCGCAGAATCACCCCTTGCCCACGCTGCACCACCTCGGGCATTATTTCCATTCTGACCCCCTGCAGGCAGCTCGCACCTTTTGGAGAAAATGAGAACAGGAACGAGGCATTAAGTCTAGTGCGCATCATTAGTCCGCTTTTACTCGTCGCGCGAGAGGGTTGGCGCAGCACGCGTCAGCGAGAAATTGCAATTCCGCCGAATGACAATTTCCCCATCTCTCTTCGCAACTTCCTCGCGACGGTGAACCACGACCACCGCAAAACACACGCACGCGCGCGAAGATTCTCTCACGTCCGCACACGAGACACACACTCATACACACACTCGCATACATATATTAAACTCAACCCCCGCCGCGCTTCGCCTTTCTTCTTCCTCCCACCTCGCGCACAAGAGTTGCTCCGCAAACTAACCCTCGCGCTCGAATAAACGCAGAGTTTTTTGCTGAAACTCCGTTATACGGGGGATTATCGACGATTCGACCTATTAAGCCGGAAGGAATCGGAGCGCTCGATGCCATTCGTATTAAAACAAAGAGAGAGAGCGAGAGAGAGAGAGAGAGCCGATCTCTGCAACTTCTTGGCACAGTATGAGGCTCTTATTACGCGGTACCTCCGGGCTATACTGTGAAACATCCGGGAATGCTCGCGACGAGCCGCGAATAGGAGCAAAGCTCCGCGGGGTTGACTTTCCGCCTCTTGTGAGAGCGACATCAGAAACATATTGTCACGCAATATTTTAGGAAATGTGATATTTTGCGCGTTACTGCGGGCGGTTCCGTTGCGCGCGCTCATTTTCACGCGTCGGAAGCGTGTTTAAACGTTTAAATCTTTCGTCGCGCGCGCATTGTCGTTTATTGCAACGCGTTGACGGCTTGTTCGCAAATAATGTTGTGTACTTGCGCGTCGCGTATTGGATGCTAATCCTAACGGAAACAGCAACGCTTTCAAACGTGATTGCAGAGTTTCACGTTAAAACCGAACATTGTTCTTTGAGAAAAAATTTCTCTTTCTCTTTCTGTCTCTCTTTTTGTGGTATAATAAATTCTACATTTGCGCCCGTAAAATGTTTAATATTTCATGTTTGCGCTCTGCCTTTGTGCTTTTGACAAAGCTGTGTTATTACAAAACAATCGTTATTTTCTCTCTTCGCATCACATTTTCTTTTGCGTGCATATTATATTAAACAATAAAATTTACAAAATTACACATCCGTTCATTTGTTTCTTCTCTTCCTGTGATTCGAAAAACAACACTGAAATACAATACGTTTAGTAAACTTCATTCGTTCATTTTGAGTACAAATTTAATATCGCGACGCATTAAAACGCTCCGCCATTATACTTTTGACGTGCAAGCGGGTTAAGAAAATAAACAACTCATTTCGTTCGAGCGACTTACACGCGTAATGAGTTTGCTCGAATAGAAAGAACTCCGAGCGTGTTTAATATAGTGCACATGTTACACACGAACTCCTCAGAGAAATGAGAAAGAAACAGACGGTGCCGCGAATATCGTGCTACATACAAAAGAGCTGCAGTGCCGCTCGAAATTATGACAAGAAAAATATAAACGATAAATATTTAAGCACAAATACCAAATGCATATACAAATTATTTTACATATATATATTTAAAAAAAAATAAAAATATTATATATACTATATACTCGACATTAATAACAAACGTAGTTTTTGTGGAACTAATTATACTGTAACGTATGTGCATCTCGTAAAAATAAGATGTGATTAGAATACTAGAATATCAGAGAGAGAGAGAGAGAAGAAATTTTTGTCACACGAACAGATGTTGCAAAAAGATCGTCATAAAATGTGAAATTTCTTGTAAAAACAAACATTTGACGGTATCGCGTTTTCCGAAATATTTTTCATTCGACTTGACGATCGTGTCAGTTAAGTTTGCTGATAGCAGGAAGATGCGAATTTCCATGTTTACCGAGAATAAGACTTGCGGAAAGAGAGTTGTGAGAAAGCTTTTTCCTGCTTAATTTTCGTTTGAAAGGCATCCTGAAAAATGTAGACCGACATGACGGCGCGTTGGTGGTGAGTTTTCTTCCGGAGACTTCTTTTGAGAGACGCAATACTCGGGGTACGCCACCCTCCCCTTGCGTCAATTCCGCGCGCCCACAACACACCTGTATATTTAAAAACTCTCGAGACCGCCCGACGAGATCTAAGTTTTTTTTTTTTTTTTTATACTCGGATAGCGCTTTTTACGACTAATTATTCGTAAAGAAAGCTAATTTAACGAAACACTTAACGTTTCAGCAATTCTCCTTTGAAAGTAGGAAACGCGCCACGCAACACGAAAATTGCCTCGCTCGACGACGTCAATTGGGACGATGGATTTTTATACTTTCATAAAGGCGCCTCGTTTCAGCAAGCGGTACAAGCCAATATGATGGCAGTAATATATTTTATGAAACCGGTAAATAAGGTCCGGTCTATATATCGACTGCATTTATAAAGAGAGAGAGAGAGAAAGAGAGCACTTATTAATATTTCTAAATTATAAGAAGAAAAACAGCTTAATAAGCTTTTGATAAGTAGTCCGCGAATGAAAAGAGTATTTAAATTATATCAACGATATATAAGTATTTAAAATAGCAATATAAATTCATCGTGATGATTGCCTCGTAATGCGATATTAATTCAGCAGGTATAACAGACAAATATGTGAATAAAAAATAAATCTATATTATATTAAAAGAAAAAAACAAATTTCTGTATACATATTTCGAACGATAGACATCGTAATATATATATATATATATATACATATGTTGTACGGATATATATATCCGTACAATACGCAATACTAATATGAATTCACAAGAAAAATTTTATATTCTTTCCCTCTCTGTAATTAGCAAGACTTTCTTTCTGATGGAAAGTGGCCGCGTTGGCTCTTTTTGTTCCGCCACCATCATCTCATCGCTTCCCCACTTTCCCAACTTTGAAATTTATAATAAAGTTTTAACAACTCGTCTTCCCTGTGTTACGAGTAAAGAAAGTCGGGAATCCATCGCATCGAGAGAGCGGCATAACGAAGAGAAATATGAATTTGAATACTCCTTAGCTTTTAACGTTCAAACTCCAGGTAAATTGCGATAATTCGACCGCATAAAGATTAATATTCTTGATCTTAATACTGTTGATGTCTAAGTGACGGTAAAATTTATCCGTGTGTATACGGATGTAAACAAACTTTTGATAGCAAAATATAAATCAGTTGTTTTTTCCAAACAGCGGTAAAAATGGAGAAAATTCATATACTCATTTTCGTCATAATTATTCGCAATAAATAATAAACTTTATAAATAATTAACTTGCTGTGTATTTATTCGAGAAAAATTAGTTTACGTTAAAATACCGCTCGCTCAAAGATTCCCGGCAATTAATTCTCGGAAAAGTAATTACACGATTTAGCTAATGATCTACTCGGGTGTTTTTGAATCGGTTTAAGACTCTTTGTACGTTGATGAAAAATAGCGGCGGAATCTCCAACACGTGTCAATATTAACCTTACGTGAAAAAAAAAAACCTGTCGAAAAT
Organism: Pseudomyrmex dendroicus; assembly: GCA_014825645.1. NCBI lineage: Eukaryota > Metazoa > Arthropoda > Insecta > Hymenoptera > Formicidae > Pseudomyrmex > Pseudomyrmex dendroicus. Next base: position 9,651 of record QVNZ01019000.1, read on the forward strand.
AACGTTGATTTTCGCGACCGCGTTGCAAACAGATTCGATTGCGATAAAATTACGTTGATTTAACCGAACGGAAAGATAATCCGTCGAAAAATATAGTCGAAACGTAAAAAATCCTTCTACGATATTTCCGCGCGCGGTGAGTATTAAACGGTGCAATCGTTTAATACTCACCGCGAATAAAACCAATTTCGTTAAATACGATCTACGCGATTTGTGAGCGCGAGCTATGCGCGCGCCGCGCCGTTTCGATAGCTCGCTGGCTGTTAGAATTTCGCGATATAAACCAGTTATAATACCAGTGCGTGCGCGTTTTTACCGACACTGCCGGTTCGTAGATGAACATTTGAGAAATTAGGCCGCTTGTTACATATATTCCGCTTCTAATCCAGCAGAAACAATATTCTACTAAAAACTGACTGTAAAACGCGATAAGAACCAAATCGGAACAAAAGCGCGCGCGATGGCTAGCACGTGTGTTTTTCTACGAAACGTGTATTTCTCACATCGCCGCGCTGCTGTGTGAAAACGCGCGTAATGGAACGACACCGAATGCTCGCAATCTCTCGCGGAAATACAAACAAACATATTTCTGTCATGGCGCGTAGTCAGTCGTTTCTTCCTCATACAGTAATGTAGATAAACGCGAAATACACCGTCGAGTTTTGGAAGGATGGAAACGATGCCTCTTTTCCTTTCCATTCGTATTTCACATGTGAGCTTCAGCGTTCAACAATACTGAGGTATGCGGCTGCGGGACATATTTTACTGTCGATTTCCGCGGTTATTCCCTTTTCCTCGCGCTGTTGCGCACACATGTATCGCACATTGCGATACAATAAAACTCCAAGAATTTCGACCTTCAGGACGATTCTCCATAAAATTCGAGATTATTTTCTTGTCCAGTTAACGATCGACTGCTAGCAAGAGGCAAAAGATGTTTTTCTCTTTTCCTTAGACCGCGCGCAGGGATAAAACGTTCGAGTTGCGCAGTCGCTCAAGAATAAAGGAGAAATTGGAAAATTATTAATAATATAGGAAAATTACTAAACTAATAAAATTATTAAACTACTACCTTCATTAATAAACTATTGGTCCGTCCATAACAAAGAAATCAAAATTGTGATGCTCGAAATTACTGGAGCTTTATTACTGTATTGTTTATTACTTTACTGTACATATTGGCTTGCATTCCGAGCTCGTAATGATGCGAAAAAATCGTCGAATATTAGATGATGAAAGACGCGATGATTCTATAATGTATTCGAGAAAATCAACGCGCCATAAAAAATACGTTACTAGCGAGACGTCTGCAAAAAGTTCCGCGAACTGCGCCACAGGATGCGCATCTATCATTTTGAGAATATACGTAAACTCGTCATGGGAAATTTTAGTATCTCGACAAACACTGGCCACATTTTCGATTTTGTTACTTACTTTTCATCGTAATATTTACGAGAAGGAGACACAATAGCGCGTATAACTCATACTTTCCACGGCGTTCCATGGTGTTTTATCAAGCATAAAATCAATCCAGTAATTATCACGTAAGCAATAAATAAAGAAAAATATCGAAATATCTTTTTCTTCCGAACTTCGGAGGTTAGATTTTACAAAGTCGGAACTCAACGTCGAACGCGACCGACTGCTACGAGCGCAAACAACCTTCTGCGCTCTTGAGAAACTCAAAAGTGCGCAACGAGTACCCGAACCGTCCGACGATTATGTCCGACGGACGAACGAATCAATCAGCAAAGCAGGAACAATAAGTACCGCGTGTCGAATCGATATAACGAGGTGTTTACGATCGGTTTTTATAACCGGTGTTTATGACCGATACTCGATACTCTCATTGTCCGGCACGATTGTCTAACATCTCTGGGAAAGGATCATTAAATTTCGTGATTTACGACATTCCCAAAATGGAAGAAAATTCCGTTTCGACTTAACATACATGAATTCGAATAACTTGCTTTCGTGCTACAAATATATCATTTTTATGTTATTTTTTTAAGAATATTATTCTTCGTTCTATGTTTAATGAACAATGATGATATTACAGAATAAAAGCAAGACAAAGAAATAGAACAGAGACAGACAAATATTATAGATAGAAGTTACTACGGCGAGTATCGCGTCGTACATGATGTTTTTAAGTATGGCGCGTGGTGTGAGTGTATCTTCGTGTGCATTAGATGTAACTGGAGAATACATGTTTTTGACAGTGGTTACATATATATATATTTGCTATATTTTAATACAGCAAGGACACTGTCATGTGTTTTTATTAAAATTTTAGATAATTTTTTATCAGAAACTTATCTTGATGTTATTAATAGACATGAAGATAGATAAACAATTAATTTGGGTTGTTGTAGAATTATTAGCATGTGAATATTTTATTTATATAATGCAGACAGATTGCTTCTGTTAAAAATAATTATTTTATTAAAGTGTCGAAGGTTTAAGAGAACACGAAAGAATTGCACACTGGAGAATAACATGTTTTTAACAGTGTCTTTGCTGTATTAAAATATAGGAAATATATATGCAACCACTATCAAAAACATGTTATTCTCCAGTGTGCAATTATCTTTCGTGTTCCTAAATCTTCGACACCTTAATAAAATAATAATTTTTAACAGAAGCAATCTGCATCATATAAGTAGAATATTCACATATCAATAATTCCACAAAAACCCAAATTAATTGCACAGTTTATCTATTAATCTTCATGTCTATTAATAATAACATCAAGATAAGTTTCCGATAAAATTATTATAAGATATCGACGCCACATGACAGAGGGTAGCGATCGGCGCGTTTGCGGATCGGTTAATAACGCCAAAAACCACGTGGTGCTCCGGAAGTCACATGGCGTTGATGAATATTTCGGAGCATTCGAGAAGTTTCCACGGGGGATTTTCCGCCCGAGAATCCACCGAACGACTCTTATTCGGAGCAGCGATCGGTACGGATCGCTAAAGAGTCGCGTTGTTTCGAGCCGTGCCGGTTAAGTCGAATAATTTGTCATCGTGTCGGTTCGGTGATATAAGCCGGTCAAAGCGCAGCACTCCGTGTGTCTTAGTGTAAAGCGAAGATCGGTGAGAAATGTTTAATGAAGACTGTTAAATTTATAATAGCGGAAAGTGTCGTTATTTGACTACTTGTTTCACGGTGTGGTCGTCGTCAGTGAAGAGTCGTGCCGAACAAAGTCAGAGGTCGAGTCGAAGATCGTGGCTGTTGTCGTCGTCGTATTCAACCGAGAGTTGAAAGTCGTTGAAAACATTTTGAAAAGTAAACCGGTTATTTCAGTAATAAATATCTTACATTATCTAAAATTTTAATAAAAACACATGACTCTTGTGGCGATCTTCGCATCCTTCGCGCTCGGGATTTCAAAAGTCGCGAATCCTAGGATTTCTACCTCCGTTCTTCGTCTCGTTGTTTCGAAACATAGAGTCGTTGCGTGCACAAGTTTGCGAGGGAACTATGGTCGTAAAATATTCCGTAAAGTAAGTTACGCAGCGCTCGCACATGCTATGTTTTTATTAGAATTTCCGAAGTCACTTAATTTCGATTAGTCAGAGCATTCTCGCGCTTTGGTTGAAAGCAAATGCGACGGGGCTTATTTATAAGACAATATTTCGCGCGAAGTAAAATAAGCTGTAATTTCATTTTGTCGCAAACACCGTGCTTCTCGCGCGATTAAGAACTCGCTTGGGAGGGAAAAAGATATCTTTTACCTGCAAAATGCGAGCTCTCCAACTATCAAGTCCCTCGCTCCGATTACGTCTAGTCCTATCATCTGGCTGAGCTTATTGCCGTTGCATATCGACGACGAAGCGTCGGAAGTTTCGACTTTAGGGAGTAAAGTGAACGACTCAGTAAGCCGCAGTGAATAACACACATGTAAATAACAAACTGGTTGAGTATCGACGAAATGCATTTTCCTGCGCGTTATATACGCGCGTTACGCGAAACAAGTTAACAAATTCCTTTCTGAGTTATTACACCGATAGTTCGATCGCGAACAAGCGATACAGCGTGAAAAAAATCGTGATTTTTTTTTGCCAGTCGCCTCTCGCGGTATAAATATTGTCGATAACGCACATCGATCAAGGCAGTCGCGAGAGCACTGAAGAGAAATGTCGGAAAATATAATCTCACACACAGATAAAAAAAAAAAAAAAAAAAAAATTTTTTTAAGAAACACGCAATGTTTGTAATTTATGAATTACCACAGAAAGATATCATATACTTGGGTGTGTTGCTGCTATCTTTTTAATATTCAAGAACAAGCATCGAAAAATGTTGAATCCGCACGCGAAGAAAGAATCTCAATCTCAAAATTCAGCTAATATTCCGACAACATAATTGCGCGCGATAAACTCGCGAACTATATATTCGATAACGATAGAGAAAATGCCAGCGCAGAGTTTTTCGATAATAATAATTCGCGTCTGACTTTCGGCGACGGGCGGACCGTTTGTTAAAAACGCTGACAAGCGGCAGATCATAATGAAGCACGAAGAAATTCGAGAAAGAGAACTCTCCCGTTCTGCGCTAGAAAAGCGGGAGACTGGTTAGATCCCGGTTTGACTGAATCTGAAAAGTTATTACTGAGAGCGGGGACAAATTGCGCTTCCGCGCAAACAAAAATAAGGGGATATTCGATCCGGATAAATGGAAATGGAAACTTTGCGTCTCTCCGTGCAATGATGAGATATGCGAGAGCAATCAATAGTTACTTATAATGACATAAATAAGGATTACGCTAAACGACGACGGGAGGCAATTCCGAGTGCGTTGACATTTTATTCATGAATGCACGTCGCTTCGCTTCAATTACGGGAGTTTGTAATTACCTAAAGTAGTCTCGCGCTAACCAATTACCATACATGCGTGTTACGTCTAGTATAATTTTGATCAGCTAAATGCGCGACGCCTGCCGCCATTTTGTCTCCGTTTGATTATATTCAATTTATGTTTGAATGTGTGATACACACGTAAAGTTACTGCATACACAAATAATCTATAACAGATAAAAAAATATATAAAAAAATATATTTTTAAATATGTTGTTCAAAAATTATACAAAGACTTCTTATATGTATGTGTGTATATATATATATATATATATATATATATATATATATTAAGATTTTAAATGTTTAGACAAAAATATTTAATTTATCTAATCAATGCGTGACGCGAATAGCATTGAAATACTAAAAATATGCAAAAAACGATAAATCGACTTCACAGTTCGACGAACGACAATCGATATGCTAATGCAAAATTCACGAAAACTTCTACCAATTTGATAATAGATTATTCCATCTATTCATCCGATTTCTGCTTCCAATATATCGCTCTTCGAACAAATGCTAATGATGTACGGACAGATGCAATTGTACTTGCGATGAATAAATGTAGGTATTGGAATGCAATATCGAAAGAACATGACACACCTGATATGTCAATTCCTCTTAAAAATCTGGTTGACATTAGCACTGAAAGCTGAACATGTAAAAAAAAAAATGAGGTCAAAGAAAGAAAGAGAAAGAAAGAGATGAACAGATGAAGCGAAGCTAGCTATATCGAGAGTGTGTGCACATATTGCGGCGCGAAAGTACACAACGGCACGGCCAAATGAAAATGTAGCGGCGACTGCTAGCCGCGCACAGCCAGTCGGACGTCAAATCCCGAGAAAATATCGTAATTGCGTGAGAGAGCGGGGAAACGTATAAACTTCATCATTGAGTTCCGCCATGCACGACAAGCAGAAAAAAAAAACCAAAATATATAAAAAATATAAAAAAAATGCATATAAAAATAAAAAAATAAAACACGAATCCGCCCGAATAGAATTATGGTTTTACTGCTCGACGAGAGACGAGACAAAAATCCTTAAGGACGAAGAAGGAGAAATGACACGATGTGGCCGTAAAACGTGAGCACGCGATTTCCGCATGACGCTCGTTCGACGGCAACTCGTACGTCGGATATATTTTTACAGCCTAGCTCTCGCGAGCGCGAAAATAAAATGCTTAATTATAAATGTAAGAGTCGAGTTGGCGGTTACGACCGAGTCGGCGAATAGCGCTATCACGACAAGCGAGCGAGAAGCGAGCTTTCCTCGAATGAACGAGCTGAGGTATTACACGTCGTGGTTTTTATCGAGTACTGACGTGGAGTTTCCACAACTACAGGTAATCAAGACAGAATGATCTTTTTTTTTTTTTTTTATTATAATAAAGCATGAAAAAAAGGGATATGTAAGGTATAAATACTCTCCGTTTTTCTTTTTTTTTTTTTCGCGTACTGAGTCGAGTCAAATAAAAATCAACCGAAACGGAATTGTTAGAATTTTTTTTGTCATGCTGAAATTATTTTTTACGTAAACTAACAGAGACGGATAGGCGTGAATATAAGCAAAAAACAAAAAAAAAAAAAAGACTGACGTGTGCAATGCGTGCACTGTGTGTTTTTTCAGCTACAAACATTGAACTGGTAGCAATATTCGTATGGTAACGGACCACTGCACATGACAAGCTGATAACGAGATAGCTCGCAAGTGGAAATTTGATATTCAATCAATATGCACAGTTTGCCACTCTGTCAACTGCTGGTTTTCATCAGAGCGACAGTGCATCAATGTATTTCGAAAACTAAACGCGCAAAGTTCTTTGAAAAAAAGAGTCAGCGCAAATTCTCTTCTCTCTCCGCGCGTGTGCTGGAAAAATATATTTAAATTCTTAGAAAAATATGAAAAAAATGCGCGATGCGTTTTGACGACTTTAATTTAATTCCGCTGCAATTCATGAAATAAAATATATATTATATTTCAACATGAATATATTCTATTTTATTATATTGCAATAGAGTTTTCTGAAACACTGTTTTTACACCAGGAAATGACATACCTAATTGTCCTCGAGAATACAGACGGTAGTTAACGCAAGAGTCAACGCGGGAGCAATTAACCGCATTATTAGCGTTACTGGAAAATAGTCATGTAAATCAGGTAACAACTCACCGGGAGTATAAACATATTCCCGAGTAACGCACGGAGAGAAAGAGCGATCAAACGGAAAGCGCGCAGCGAGCAAGATCGCAGTTTCCGCCGCATGATTGAAAGTGGCGATCTCGATAAGACCGCGAACACTGAATTAAACAACGCCGCGCCCGGTAATTCAACGTAAATTCGCCGAATGCAAAAAACGCGCATTTGCACGGGCAAACCGTGAGGCGAGAGCGCACATTTCACTGTTCCTCTCCGTCCCGCATTCGCCGTAATTCGCCGGCGGAGCGACGAATGAGAGTTAATGAGCGTCCGTCGTTGCGTAGAAATGCGCTTGAAAAATACGCACGCCCCTCCTCCGTGTGTCTCGTATCTCTCTCTTCATCTTTCTCGTTTCCCTCTTCCTTTCGTCGTTCATCTCTACCGACATGATATCACGACGTCGTCTACACGCCATTTTTCCGGCGTACGAACGCACACACACGGGGGCCACTGTTCGTCGTAAAACGAGCCGAACGAGCGTCGACCCTCGTTCCGGCGGCGGCGGCGGCGGCGACGACGATACCACGAAGGATTCTCCCTCGTCTACGAGCTATTAATGCCGAGCATCACGATGCCGGCTATTAATCGGTGATGTATTGACGCGAGCTACTCGATGAAATAGAGGAAGGGAAAAAGAGAGACTGCTATGAAAAATCGCACGAGCGTCGCCGAAGCGTCGCCCTCGGAAATCGCGCTCCAACGATTCTCGGGGGCCGCGCGTGCGATGCTGCAACCGGCCGACGAGAACAAAGTATGCATCATAAACTGTATACTGTGAATCCAATTGGAATGCACACACGATGCGCGCTGGGCTTTGTACTTTCTTGGATTTCGGTTTACTCGGGCGGATATAATGTACACAAGGAAGATAGAAACGCTCCCGGCTATACGTCGCTTCATTCTTGTACTCGCTGGCGCGAGTCTCGTTACAGAACGACAAGCGCGAGAGACGATTGCTCGGCGCGCGTGTGTGCATGCGTGTGTACGTGTCACCAGACATGAAACGAAATCTCGATTCGATTTCACTCGGGTTCTGTGTCGGTGAAAAGCGATTGTCGCCGCCCTGCAAAGTCCGAAGGATTCGCTTGGCTCGCGAATAGCTCTCGAACCTGTTGGACATTATTATCTATGCCACGTACGCGGGATTTACGCCGCTAAAGCGCATAATGCAAATCGGGCAAAGCGCGACGCGCGTTTGCAGCAAAAGCGTGTGTACAGCATCGATAATCAAATATGTATAAAAGAAAAAATTATATTTCTATTTTATCAATGTGTGCGCGCGCGCAGAGAATTTCTGACAGCTTCGAAAGAGCTTTGCTGTACGCGCGTGTGATTAAAAAATAAATATAATTTTAGTTGAAAGAAAAAAAAAGAACGAATATATCATATATAAAATATTGCACGTCGATATCAATAAACGCGTATTTTTATGCCGCGATACAAATGGCGTAATTTTTTTTCTTTTTTTTTTTTTTACGCGCGAGGTAACCTATTCATCACACGAGAAAAAGGGAATATCATTAGATTGGCAGAAGAAATTGAGTTATTATGTACGAGAGGGAGGCGCGCGGAATGACGAGACTGTGATCGATGAGTAATATTGTGAATCATAAAAGAAGAATTCCGAGATCATAAATTATATGACTCTCTTTTTGTCGTTTTCCGAGCACTTTTCTCTACATCCACTATTGCTCGCGAGGACACAGGATGTTTCTCTGCGCTCTATTGAAAAGTGAGAGAAAATTATGACGCGCCATTGTGTGCGCTGCGAGCTCTACACGCGCGGTCTCCTGATGCACCTCGCGTTTGTTTAAACAGACAATTAGCATTGTTGTTCCGACAACGCAATGTGAGTGTTTGTATCTCTTCCGGTAAACGTTTCCATTTGCTTAGTCGGAAAACTTACGAGATAGTAAATACATTAATGTATCTAATATGTAGAGCCTCTAATAATTCGCTACCTCTCTCTTTCTCTCTCTCGTTCATCAGTCAACGCAATATTTACATCTTAAACAAACACTTGGTTGTATTACGGGATATATACATAGACTCACTTCCCCATAACGTACCCCGAAGCGACGCAGCTCTCTGCAACCGTCGGGAGAATTATGCATATGACGGAAGATCGGGCAACATGCAAACTGAGGCGCAGTTGTAGCAATAGCGATGTGCAACAATGTGTGCCAGACGTTGATAGAGAGAGGGAGGAGACGATTCATCGCTGTTCCGCGTCTCGGTATTGTGTGATTCGAACGTTAACGATTCGATGAAATCAATGACAATAACAGCGCGTTAATTACGGGCTGTTATAGTTAATGACGCTTATTCGTATATTTGCAAACCGCGGAGGGAATTTTAATTTCGAACTCATTAATAATATGATTATTTTAAGCGAAGTGAGACAGTTACATATAATATATTAAATTGCAAAATTTATATTATTACCATAATTAGTTCCTAAGTGCTCGTTATTACATAAATTTAAAAATTTTTTTCAAGCGTATCTTTTTCTCCGTCGATCTAATAATATTCCTCGTCTCGCGAAGAAGCGGAGAATATCTTGTGCCTTGTAAAATTTTAAAATAAAATGTGTTTTCTTCTCGCTCAGGAAACAAAGAGTCGCGCGCGAACTCATTTCTCGCGAAGTGAAAATTACGCGATATTTGATACGTTATATTTTCTCATAATAAATCGCGGAATAATAAAAAGGAAAAGTTTTCCAGATCGATTGTCATCATAAAAGCATTTCGCCGTCGGAAATGCAAAAAGCACGCGAACTTCGGGGAAGTCGCAGAAATTCCGTATTACCTCTTAATGCCTTTATGATTCCGCGTCGCGATACAAAACGCGGGGGAAGGAACCCGCGATCTCTCTCTTTCTCTCTTTCTCCGTTTTGCTATATACTCAAGTTCCCGATTACAACTCCGGGGCGAAACGGAAGGTGCATAACGACGTCCATCCACCCCTCCCTGTATTCTTCCTTCGTCTCGCCACCGGTATTTGCGACTTCGTTTCGCCGTTGTGCCCGCTTTTAAACTACTGCGAAACTATTGTGCTTTCTTATGATCGGCCGACTAGATGTGCAGTCGCCGCGGCGCTTTTGCTCGCCTTTCTTCTGCATCCGGGATATCTTTCGCGCGTGTATGTGCGTGTACGTGTGCGCGCAAGTTGGCGTGGATAGCGTCGCCATAACCGAAAATGTAAGGCGAGAGAGCCCCCGGAACTCGCCTCGATACGAAGGCAAGATCCTTGGCATCATTGGGTCGCGCATTTTTCACCGTTTTTTGCGATCCCTTTGCCGTTTGTCTTCTTAATTGGGATGTTTTTACATAGCCGTTCACGCGCGTATCGCGTTGCGCTAGAAATCAGATAAGTGCCGGAGAAACAACGAAAGAAAAAACAGCCCGTAAATTATCGCGTTCGCCCTATCTCAAGTATATGTTCCGTTGTACCTCGGCTTATCCGGCCGAGTGATGTAACTTTTTGTTTTTTTTTTTTGTTTTTTTTTTTTTTTTTTTTTCAGTGCTATATATGTACAAGAACTGGCGATAGAAACGGAAATGGGAGCTATTTCTCTGTGCAAATATCAATCGAAAATGTGGACTATAGGTGGTATTTTTCGTGCGAGACTTTTAGTTTTCGAGAAAATCGAAGATTGCACAATTGATATTACATTTAATTCTCGCCTAATTGGCGTCTAATAATTTTGTGTCATCATCAAATGTATTAATTTATTAATAGCCGGTAATAATAAATTTAAAGGAAATATATACTCTCTCCCATTTTTATAGTTCCCAAGTTTATTTTTCGCTACGCGTTTGAAAAAGTTCCATTCAAGTATAACTGAAAAAGATTTCTTTCTAGTCTCCCTTAACTTTTCCGAGTGTACACGTCGCGATATTGAGTTCCCTTTAGTAGCAATCGGAGCAATTCTCGTTTTCGCATCAGTCGTCCGGATTGACATTGCTGCAGCTACTCACGGAGATTCGAGGATTCGCGAAAGTCCTCGAGGCAGCGCCCGGTGTTATCCTGATATCGGCAGAACGCTCGCAAAAATCCTCGTAAGCGGCAGATACATCATCCGGCCAGACAGCTGTTTTTCTTCAGACCGTGTTCGGAAGGAGCAGCTGTCCGGCAAAAACCTTGAAAGTTTCGCGATTAGACCGAGCGAACGAGCGAGCGAGCCGGAAGTCCGGATCGTCCTGATATAATAAGTTTGATTAAGTATCGGCAATTCGAAGTACCAAGTCGTCGATCGTCGCGCAAAAGAGAATCCCACGGGCGCTACTATGACGACGACAACGACGACTATCACGACGACAAGGACTTTGGAGCTGGCGGCCGAGGTGATCCTTTATTAACGGTGACGTAGGGTTATCGACGTCTTTCTGAGAGGTTTCTTGCAGCGTCGATTCGCCCGAGTTTCCGGATGTTGTCGAGGAGGCACGATAATACTCCAATTGTCTCTGACAAGGGCGATGATGGAATTTCCCCGGAAGAGAGAAAGAACGGCCAGACGGTGCACTCGAGTTCACGTACGTGTATGTCTGTGTATGTCCGTATACATGTATGTGCGCGCGTGTCTACAAAGGAGAATTGTGGGATGAGAAGGAGAGAACGGAGAGGACACCACATAATACGGGGCTTTAGGAAGTTTTGGCGCTCGCGAGAGAATCTCCGATATTGTGTCAGGCCTTTTGTGGATGACAGAAAGACAAGTGAGCTCTTCATGTGACCGGAAAGAGTCCGTAATTTCGACGGCGGTTAGCGAGCAATTGTGCGAAACTATATATCGTCATTGCGGCGACGATCTGATCAAATCGTTTTGCGGTTTCATCGTACCAAAAGAGAGAAGAAAGAGATAGATAGAGAGATAGGGAGGGGGGGGAGAGAGAGAGAGAGAGAGCCTATACACGCCGTAATGGCAATAAAAAGTACAATGTAACGCTAAATGGACTGTATGAAACGCGAAACCGGAACCCTCGATCACTTGTTATACTGCCACATATATAAATATATAATACATCGCGCATACATACACGCGTTATGTTGATTCTCGCGCGAGGTAATGAAAGACTGTCACGTACACATCAAAATTAAATTTCAAATTGCTTCGGAAGTATATTTTAATCATTACCGCCGCCGTGTGTTTCGCGGTGGGGTACTTCATTAATTGCGAAATTAATATCGGCAAACTTTGCGGACGCGTCGTGACATTTATTTCTGTGTTACCGACGTGTATTTCCACGCGCGTTATTTTCCACACACATTTAGATCCTAATTACATTTATATAGTAATTATGTATGTGGATAGTAATAACATACGGAAATGACGTAACGTTCAATGCGTAAACATTATTATAAAAAAGAGATCGTATTGGAATATTTACATTTAGTTGAAAAAAAAAAAAACGAATATCGAATCGATGTATGTACGTTATGAATCTGGATTTTAATCACTACCGTTATTAAAACGCACGCATAAAATATCCAAGAAACGCGGCAGCATTCTCAAGCGGGAAACCTTGATTATATAATTAAGAAGAAGCGTGATGTATATATACATAATCTTTTCACCGTTAAAAATTACTCTACGTAATCACCCGACATCCTTTATACTGTGGTTGGCTCGGGTAAGGATAATAGCAGAGCGCTACGGAGGAGGTTAGCGCGGCTACGTGCAGTATCTTGATCTCCTGCCAGCGCAATGTACTTCGGGAACGGGAAATAGAAACCGCAGACATTTTGATCACATTCTCAAACGAGTTTATTATGCGCGGGAACGGGATGATACATCTGTCTGAAGAACGCCGTGTGTCCTCTCAAAATATTCCGTGTGACGCGAGCGAAATGTGTCTGGAACGTCGTCGCGCATGTTGTCTAGGTTTAAATTTTCGGGTAACCAAATATTGTAAATTGCGCGCAACTCGCGCGAATATGAATTTAAGAAAAATCAAGAAAATTAAATTAATTAAACGCACACGGCATGCAATTGATGATGCATTAGCGAAATTATTAATGCGTTCCTTTACACAAAGACGAATATTAAATTCTGTGTCTTATTATTTATTTATTTTAAGCATTAAGACTCTCTTTTCTCTTAAGTATTAAGACTCTCTGTAAAGCTTCTGTTTTTAATTTATAATCTTACTTGCAGATAAGACGATTTCTTTTATTTTCTTTTGCTTCTATCGAGAGAAAACTTTGTACACAAAAGATACTGTCCTCTCTCTCCCCTAAAAAAAAAAAAAAATATAAAACTAAATGGTCGGATCGAGCGTAAAATACGCGATGGGATCTTGATTTTCCGACGTGACAAGCTCGCAATGCGCCAGATGTTAAAGAAAGCGATTAATTAGCTGCCAGCCATCGTCGCGGCTCAAAAAGATGCTTCTGCTCGAGATGAGTCGTGTGACTTACGGAAAATCTGGGACAATAATATTCCGAATGTCTCTGACAAGCGGGACAATAGAATTTCCGTTGAAAGCGGAGACAACGGGAATGAGAATCGAAGAAACCGGATCAATGGCGAAAGAGGAGAGAAGAGGGCAAAGAAAAAGTACGTCGCACAGTTGGACATGATTACTTTCCATTTTGCGTTGCGTTATGAATGCAAAATAAACGCGTCGGAAATAAGTAGAAAACTTTCTCTCGCACGATATTGTATAATAATTCACTGTTAAGACTCCTCTCTCTCTCTCTCTCTCTCGCGGGCTTTTGCTAAAACAATATATTTTCTCTCAGAAAATTTTATATATTTTTTCTGTCAAAGAAATTTTTAAACCAGTGTATATATACGTACTTTCCGCTTATAGCTGCGTGTAACACATCGATATAGCATGAGTTATACATACACCGAGTATCTTCAAATATTTTCGAAACAGTATCGGCAGTAGACGCGGCATTGGCTGGCGTAAAACTCGGAAAATAATTGAGTTACACGTACACGTTGATCGCAATTTATGTCTTTTCCGTAAATGGGTCTGATACCGGAACAAATGAAATATGGCGAGAAACGTTAACCCAAACAATATCATTTATAAGATATTTACGACGGGTACCGAGAGCCAGGCAATGTCGTATAAAACGCTTCCACTCCACCTCCTATCCCTCTCTTTCTGCCCCACTCCCCCGTTCGTTCCGCTCGGTGTATAGAATGGCGTGGAGCGAGTAAATGTATTAGTCGGATATCGATCGCGCATTTAATCGACATTCGGATAATCGAGATATTGTCGCGTGCACATCTGCGCGGATATCCGGTGAATTCGTCGGTAAATCGCAAACTGATCACGTCTTATATACCCGGAATATATAAAGCAGAGAGCAACCTCCCTAACAGATCTCACGCGGAAGATTATCGATCTGCACATCTCATCTTTGACGATGTGTTATCTTGAGCAATAATCGGGATGCGGCAGAAGATCGGATAACATCGGTGGCTCTCGAGTTGCAGACACATTTCTGAACACGATACAATGTTCATTAATTCAACAGCTCGCAACATTAAGACCGAGGGGCTTTCGGCATCGCGCACGCGCTATCGGGCTGAATCCGATTTCACAGTAAATCAGACAGCAACGATAATCAGCACGGATAGATAATGAGCACGGAGATGCAACACAAATTACAAATCGAAACGGGAATTGAGTTTGTACATCGGCATACGCGGATGTGCTTGTATTAGCGTGCGTGTTCGCTATTTGTTTATATGCCGTTAAATCAGAAAATGTAAAAGTTATCGATGAAAAAGCAATATTACGTAGAGAAAAAAAAACATCTGCACTATCTATATGTCATTCATTAAGTTCTTTGACAAAAAAAAACGCAAAAACTAACTTTTTCAGCAAAAGTTATTCAAAATTCACGCGTAATATCTCGAAAAATCCGAGCGAGTCCTTCCGAGCGTATTTAAACGACACACGCAGCATCACGCGGAAGCAGCTTGTAATCCGGCGAACGAGTGATAGCACATCGCGTAAACCGCGGGACGGACAATATGTCTCGTAAATCATGGATATGCTTCGTGCCGCGCCGATGTGTCCATTGGATTATTCATTTTATCGCTCGTCGCGTCTGCATCCGCAGCAGCCATTATCGCGGGCACCATCGACGCGATTCACGATCCCTCTGCAAACAAACCCCGGCTCTTCGCGAGAAAAGGCGCTGCGCGCACGTTGCATTTTAGATATCCCGAGTACACGTACGGACAACGCCGGTAAACGCTGAATCGACGCGACGTTGCGGCGCAAAAATTAACTTCCTTTCGGCGCGCGACTGTTTTCCGCTAAATCGAAAACGTGAGAGAGAAAATAGATATTCCGCGTCCCTTTCGCTTGGGACACACACACGCTCGATTCCTCCGCGCACAATGCTGAATAGCTCGTCGAAATTTCTATACGTAATACACCCGTATTACGAACAGCGAGTTCTCCTTCCCTTCCCTATCCCTCCGCCGTTCAAACTTTTCCTCTCCGTTAGAAAAACGGACAATTGTCGTTGCACGCGCATCGGTTTCGCGGCCGGCGCTACAGTTTTTCGCGG
>QVNZ01019001.1:0-27000 GCA_014825645.1 Pseudomyrmex dendroicus
GATTCCGCCATCTCTCGCTGTTCATTACAACTTGGGCCAGTTGTTGAATAGTTCGCTTCGGCATTTTGTTGTCGACTTCGTCATTGCCAGGTAATTTCGCCGGAGTCGACGAATCGCACGGTTCGCCCAAAGCACGTCGAGCCGTCGCGTTCAGCTGACACATACGCTCGTAACTCTCGCCCTGCCCGGCCAAAATATTATCCTTCAGTGTTTTCTTTCGCGATTCCCAAGTGCCGTGATAAGGTGGATCCTTCTCGTAAGAGTGGCTCTCACCGTCCAAAAACGCTGCGGTGAGTATCATGATGGGAGTCGGTTCCCGTTGTGTGAACAGTTTTCTACGCGCCGTTAACATCTGACCGATATTTATTTCTAGCCGCGCGTTCTCTATTCTCTCCTCGAGCTCCCGCTCCACTTCTAACAACTTGGCTGTCTCACATATCAAGACTCGCGCGTCCACGTATTGCTTGCCGACTTCCCGAGCGATGCGTTTCTCCGCTGAGGACTGCGTGCGAGCGTCGTTATTAGAGACAGGTTGAAAGCCAAGACGTTGCTGAGCCTTTACAAAAGGCGACGTGGACACAGGACCCAGTTTCGACCATATTGTGCCGAGTTTTTTGCTCGCCGGACTGGCGACGATTGGCGACACGACGCCAGGTCTGGTATGAGTGGGATTCTGATTGATCAACTCGACGTTCGAGTTCGGTATCGTACATGGTACGCGACAAGGCTTCGGCGGAACTAAGTCCAACTTGGGCGGAATCATCCCGGGCTTTGGTGGTGGAAGTAAAGAAGTGATTGCAGGTTCTGGTGAAGGTAACGGTGGCGAGTTCTCGTTCTTGTTTAGCACCGTGGCATGAACAACGTTCATCAAATGATCCAATCGATTTTCGAGCCTGTTTTGACGATCTCTGTCTACGTCGAGAAATCGTGTCACCATGTCATTCTGCGCAGCTAAAATCTAAAAAAAAACCCGAAAGAAAATGTAAACCTGTATAGATTGTTTATAAAAAAAATTACATTAAAGATTTAAGAAAATTCGAGAAAAAAAAAAAAGACTCAACAGAAACAAATAAAAACCACCAAGACAGAAACAAATTATTGAAAACATACTTTGTTGACAACTTCGTTCTGAGAATTGATAGCGCTCAGCACGAGCTGTTCTATTTTTTGCGCTTTCTTTTTTCTAAATGGCGCGCTCGGTACATTGTCCGTATTCACGGCGCTGTCCCGCGATTTTGCACCGTTCTCGGATTCCGGAGGCGAATCCAGCAAGAATTCCAACAACATACTGTCGTCGTTGCAAGTTGCGTTGTTCGTCACGACGGTCGCATCGGCTGCGTTGGTCATCAGCATAGGATTATAAAAATCAACAGGTTGGTTGTACGTCTCGTTTAATTTGTGCGCTTTCGATTCGTCGGTCTTTGACTGGCAAAAAGCGTCGTTCAAATTCTGTGACACATCCGGCGAATAGTCCGGCGATCCGTTTTGCTTAGCCATGTTCACCAATTCGGACAGGCGAGCGATATTATCTTGATACTGCTTGTACGCCAAATTCTGTTCATAAGCGACTTTGCGCGGTTCTTGCGGCATAGCCCGATTCTCCGCGTACGGCGCATTTTGTTGCAGCTGATTCTGCTGGCGGATGATGTTGTCTACGTTGATATTCGGCATCACGTTGCTCCGCATCGCTTCGTTGAGCAAGCGTTGCTGATTCAGATTGTGCACGTTACGCTGAAAAGCGAATTGTTGATCGTTTGGCAGCACATTCTGCTGCGGCAACTGATTCCACGCGAGATTTCGTTGAATATTCTGATATTGTTGCATGTTCTCCTGAATAATCTGATTCTGCACGTTCTGCACCGCGTTCTGAAAAGGAATCTCACCGTACGGATAAGGACCGAGCAAGTTTTGTCGATAACTTTCCGGTATCGGATCTTCCATCGCAACTGGATTCGTCTGTACCGCTCGGTTGCCGATCTGAACAAAACGCTCGCCAGTGTTTATAGCAACGTCTCTCGTGGGAGAGAGAATCCTGTAAGACTTCGGTATTATGGTCTCATTCGATTCGGGCGAATCCGGATATTCGTTTTCACCTGCGGAGAAAAGATAAACATTATGAAATTTGACAGTAGAGATTCTCTGTCAAAGACCAGAGTGACTCACATCCTCCCGGAATCCATGTGGGCGACAGAGCTTCCGTTCGATACAGAGACTGCACAGGCTCTTGATCTTTCAGTCTCATCTGCAGATTCTTGTTGGTTTTCATATCCTTCGGCGGTGACTTCACGTAATTCGCAGTTGAATCTAATGACATTACGCGATATCAAATGATACTGAACCTTTTGAACCTTTGAGTTGTCTTATCATCAACAGTTCTCGTACTCACCTACGGTGTCTATGCCGACGTTGACGTTGACCTGATCCATACGCTTGTTTTTCAACACACGGTCAATGGTCTCGTAGTATTGCTCGACACCAGCGCGAGTGCCCGCTCGCTTGGCCTCGCGATAACACACCAGGACTTGCTTCATGCGCGAGCGACACTGTTTGCCCACTACGTTGTAGCCCTTCTTTTTCATGTATCGCGCGATATTCTCCCAGATCACCTGCGGTCGCGGAGCAAACTCCAGCTGCTTCTGCACCTGCCGGTCCGACCACACCGAGACCAGCAACGCGGTGCTCTCGGGCGTCCACTTGTACTTGCTGCTGTCCGATGTATCCGACATCGTCGCGTCTGTTTACGCGGATGGTCGAAACGAAATCGCCGGAGTCACGAGGAACAGCTTAGTCCTTTTCTTTTTCTTCTTTCTCTCCCTCTCTTCTTCTATTACATCATTTTTCACCGATCAGATTCATCTCAGTCTGTCGATTTTTCGTCAATAACTCGCCCATCAATCGGATCGCTGTTGTTGCACCTTCCAGATAATTTATGTGAAATTACAACGGACACACATCGTACCGCGCCGCTCACGTACCGCGCGATAAGGCACTCTCTGGTGCTCGTTAACCGACACTGATTCAAATTTTAAAGGGACTGTGACCAGTACGCGGGGGTCGGCTGGTGGGAGGAGATGCACCGCGGCAGGATCGGACGTACTTCTTGAGCCACTTGATCCGACAGTGTTCGGCTCTGTGAAAATATTTTGTGTCAAGATCAAAAAATAAACTGAATGTTTTTAGAGTTTCTTGAAATCGATGATGGTTTATATAAGCGTTACGTGATCTTTGAAATTCTTGCGTTTTGGAGAGCAGATTTTATTTTCTTATCGAAGAGAAAAGACTTCGCTCACCTGCGATCACTTGCACTGGCTCGGGGTGACAGCGAGAGTAAGCACGGTGTTGCAACGTGGGATGCCGATGATGCTTGTGAAAGTGAGCGAGAGTGTGAGCGAGAAGATCGTAGCGAACGGAAGTGAGAGCAAAATGCGCTTGACAGAGAAAAGCGCGCGCGCATTTGTGGTTTTGGCGCACGATTGAGCGCGCGACATGATGAAACGCGACATGTTCGGACTTGCATGGACTTGCCGTAACAGGTGGCACGACAGGTGGTACATTATGCATTTTCCAAACTCGAGTTCCAATGAGATCAATCAAAAGAAAGAAATCGGATCTGTCATTTTAGCATCATGTCTTTTTACACACGTCTTTTTGCATTAGCTCGTAGAATTTTGTTAATCAGTTATAATATTTAATTAATTTTAATATTATTAACATACAAAGATGTTTTTCGGGTTTGAACCGCGTTAGTGTCATTTTTATACCGACGTTTCGTGAACATTACAGCTCACTTCAAATTGAGATTGCAATTAGTATATAATACACATACATATAACTAAAGCTTTTGTTTATTCAATATCTCGCATATTGTTACGAAACTGTTGCTACGAGACGTGTGTTGAATAATGTGTACAACACAAACGCAATAATGAATAAGTAACACGTCATCGTCTGACGTAAATTCGACCTTCGATCGACACTTTATACACATAAAAAGACGCAGCCGCCAAAAAATTTTGCTGTCTCACGAAAGAAGATGTAAAGTAATAATGTAAAGAATAATGACAAAAAAGAAAAGATAAAGATACATGTATTTCGCACAGTTTATACATATATAGATTTTGTACAAGATTTTAAAACATTTTTTTAAAATAAAAAAAAATTTGCTAAGACAATACTGCGATAATTGCACATATGAAAGATCAGAGAGTAGCAGAAAACAATATATGTATCAAAAGAATCAGTTGATTTGATTCTTTTTAATGATTACACGAGATGTAAATTTTATAAAAAAAAATCAATTAAAAATTTCACCTAACCTAGTTTTTGTTCCTTGTCGCAGGTTGCAGGAAGGACGCGTTGCGCTGATAATGACAAACATAAAGGAAGATTCATAAGACGAGAGTTTAGCGTGAGATTCTTCACTAACCAATGAGACTTACTTTCTGGGAACTCAGCGACGACATGTTTATTCCTAGAAATAAGATTTTCTTATTAGACATCTGTCTAATAAGACATAAGACATTTGTCTTTGAAAACAAATATTTGTTTGTTATGACAGATATTTCAAGATTAAACTCGGCCAATAAAAATTGACACTAAAGTCAATTAAATGCAGTTTCATCATCTCCGATTAAATTAATCGGAGATGATGAAACTGCATTTAAAGCGTCACGTTTTTTATCAAACGTGACGTTGCACTGGACTATTTTTTTTCCGAAGTGCAACAGTCACAGATTTTATGAGTTAAAATGAACGTTTCGAATTTACAAGATATGCCTTCGATTTGTAAAATTAAAAAAACGCAGTCAATGATCTTTTCACGCTTAGTAATTCATTTTTCCGATTTTACATTCGATCTTTACAACAAACTCGATAGAAATACAAAATTAATAAATGTGCAGCGCGCGAAAATGTTGTCCAATCAATGCGCAGATCGAAGTAGGATGTTTTTTGTTATCGCTGGTGCAGAACATGTGTATAGTGTAAAAACCAATCGCTACCAATCTGGCGGGAACGAACAGGCATGGACAGAAACGATCTCTTCAGATTTCTGTTTGAGACCGTGAGACGTGCTACGAACAAAAGAATCGAGTCGTTTAACAAAACAACTCTTGTTTTCCCACATTTCGTTGTTTAAACGTTTGGACGATTGTCGTCGAGTGGACAGACCAGTGGACAAAATCTCGAAAACAGCTGTGAAAACGACGACACACTCGAAACTGGCGTCGCAACGCAGAATTTGAACGCACGTGGATCTTTTTTTGCTTAAATGAATTGTCGGTTAACGCGGCAAACGCTTGAGACATGGAAAATAACGAGAAAAATCGAAAGAAAAAAGCCTCGATCGGTTCTGATGGGCCTCAGACAAAACGTCTCAGGCAGGACGAGCAAACCAATTCAGAAGAGGTACATGCAAGCAGTCTTTTTTCTGAGTAAAAAACTCTACATTACATAATTTATAAAATAAACTTAATCAGCTACCAAATTTAAATAAGTATTAGGAAACTAATTGTATCTCAAAATGATGTGAAAATATTGACATTCATCATGTTTACTTGATTTAGGGCACTGCTGGAAAAGTAAAAAAGATTCGCATTCGTAACTTCATGTGTCATGAAGCTTTGGAGATAGTATTAAATGAAAATGTTAACTTTATTGTGGGACGCAATGGCAGTGGCAAGAGTGCTATATTAACAGCACTTACCGTGGGACTTGGCGCTAGGGCAAATGTTACAAGCAGGGGAACATCTGTAAAAGGTAATGCTTACCTTTTTTTTGCAAATATTTCAGTAGAACAGTTTGATAATAAATTGTTTGCAATAATCTTTCAGAATTTATAAAGAAAGGCAGAACTTCAGCTTCAATAGAAATAACATTAACTAATATAGGAGATACTGCATATAAACATGAAACTTATGGTAATACAATTATAGTTGTGCGTATGATTGGAGTGAATACTTCGTCATACAAAATTAAGAATTGGAGAGGTATTTGAAGCATATATATATTTTTTAATGTGACTTTTAAAATTAAATTAATTAAAATATCAATATCACAAGAAAACAAACTATGTTATTTGCAGGTGATGTTATCTCTACAAAACGAGAAGAATTGGACAACATTATAGCGACAATGAATATACAAATTGATAATCCAATTTGTGTTTTGAATCAAGATGTTTCAAGAACATTTTTAATTACCTCCAAGCCTCATGAAAAATATAATCTGTTTATGAAAGCTACTCTTCTGGACACTATAGAAAACAATTACAAAGAGGCTCTAGAGATGTGTGAGGAGGAATATGAGAAATTAAATAAATATTCCGAGGTATCTATATTTGATTGTATATCATAGGAAAAATATTCTTTGTATGTAAAAGAATACGAACTTATCACACAGCTTTTTTTAGACTTTGGCACAAGTAAAGAAAGATATAGAGAAATTGAAAACCAATATACATACAGTAGAAAAGCTAGACAAAACACGTGACGAATTAAATAATCTTGAAATGGAACTTTGCTGGGCTGCGGTAAATACAAATTTGAACTTGAAAGTTGTTTTATATATTTTGCATATTAGAAGTAATATTAATTTTTTACTCATAGGCTATTACAGAGGAAGCTAAGCTTCGTAAGATACAAGAAACTTTGAAAATGTATGAAAGTAACTTGAAAGATCTTGAGAATGTGGAATTGACCGTGGGAACAAAAAATGAAGAAGTAGATGCAAAAATTAAGTAAGGAACAGGCTTAACATTAATATAATTTATTCTCAAAATGTATTTGTGTGTGTGTGTTAATAATTTTATTTGAAATCCTATGTGACAATTGAGATTAGATAAAATTATTTTCATATATTTTTGTCTGTGATAGAGAATTAAAAGAAAAAATTCAGCAAGCAGAGAAAGAAGCCATAGATAGCGGTGAAGCGTACAATAGTGCAAGACAAAAACATACGGCTGCAAGGGAAGCATATTCTAATAAACAACGCGAGTGGCGGTATACAGTGAGTAAAATCAAACGATTAGAAGAAGATATAAATTTGTTGAAGAAGGAAATTCAAAAGTTGGAAGGGTAAGAGGATATGGTTTTACAGTTTTATAAACATGTTTAATTAAATGACACATTGTTACGTATATTTTGCAGCTGTAATGATGAAGAACATAATAGGAGAAAAGAGATGATAGAACGTTTATCAAAGTTAGAGGAAAGATTGGATGAACTTGAAGCATCATTAAGAACAAAGCAGACTGAATTGATGCATTTAGAGGCTGATAAGATGCGACTTTCACAAGAAGTACAATCCGCTAAAAATGAAATAGAAAATTCCAAGCATCATATAGGTAAAATATAATAAAACTATTTTATTTTTACTAGTTTACGTTTGTTACATACGGGAGTTAAAATGTTCTGTATAATTCATGAAATTAAAGATAACGTCAAGAGAGAATTAAATGCGTTTGAGGAACAAAAAGATAATGCACTGAGTGTGTTCGGACCGCATATACCGCGCCTCTTGAGGAGAATCGAAGAGGAATATAATAAAGGACGGTTCAAGGAGAAACCACGTGGTCCGATTGGTACACAAAATTTATATTTTGAAATTTTTGCAAAATTTATATATATTCAATTTTTTTCTATTTATGCAAAATCTTAGGTGCCTATATAAAGATGAAGGACGCAGCATGGGCACCGGCAGTAGAAAGTTTCCTGGGTGTAGGTGCTCTTTCCACATTTTGCGTAGATAATAATCAAGATGCGAAATTCCTAAGCAGTATAATGAAAGAAATCTACTATAACGAAAATACACCCGCAATCATTTCTAGCAAATTCTTTTACCAGGTTTTGTATAAAGAAGTTTCATATTATTGTATTATTTTTAAATTCGAGATATTTTATTTTTAACGCAAATTATTTGATTTTAGGTGCACGATGTCAGACACCATTGCACACAGTCGTCGCGATACTGCAATCTCTTGGAAGCGATGGATATAGAAGATCCCATTGTGGCTAACTGCTTGATCGACCAACGTGAGATTGAGTGTGTACTCCTCATACCAACGGATCAGGAGGCCCGTGAAATCATGTCGGATGTGTCAAAAGTGCCGAAGAATTGCAGAAGAGCGTTTACACAAAGGGGGGATTCATTTTATCCTGCTCCGAATTACAGAACTTATGGCAAGCGTTGTATACGAGCTAAATATCTTCAGGTTTCTACTACGGAAGCTATGCAGTAAGTCCGCAATATCCTATTCTTGTGTGTTTTCTGATTTAATATAATTGGTTTTTTTGCTGTGTCGTTTTATTCAGAACACTAAAGGAAGAACTTCAGATAGCAGAACTCAAAAGACAGGAAGCCATTGAGGCGCACAAAGCTATATGTGAAAAAGTAAATCGGACTACCGTTGAATTGAATAACGTAACTGCGACAGTACAAAAATTAAAATCAGCGCAAAGAGCTTGCACCGATTCGATCAATGCGTTGAAAGATGATATTGAGTCAAACGAAGCCACATCCGCGGATGTTTTCGTGAGTAATAAAAATTGTTTGTTTACAATAAACTGTTCTTTTTTTTACAATAATGTAGTTATACAATCCGATTTATCATTTGTAGCGAAACGAAGCTGCGGAATTAGAAAAGAAATTGGTGTTGGAGAACACTGCAGAAAAGAATCTAGCTGAGAATGTAAAGGAGCTTCAGAAAAATGTCGAATCTCTCGATGCAGAGGTCAAGCGTTATCGAGACTTGAGACATAATTTACACACAGTAATTGATCCTCTGAAAGTACGTGTTCTTTTTTTAATAGCATTAGTATGTGTATCTCGTATAATAAAATGTAACAATTATAATTGTTTCATATTCTTTACAGGATCAAATAAAGGAATTAATGCAAAAGAAGGAGAGACATCGACACGAGTGTATGCGCGCTACCCGGAAATTACAAGAGATAAAACAAACTATTCAGTGTGCGACCGGAGAATTTGAAATACAAGAGAGAGCTACAAAAAAAGCAATTTCTGATGCTACTGCAAAATGTCCTAGAATAAACACGACAAGGTTGTTGACATTTTTATATTTCTTATCTTTCAAACATCTCTGTATATTTTATATAATAGAATTGTGTGTAATTCTATTTTGCTAAATATTATAATTGTTGCTTTAATTTCATCTATTATAGATCAGTAAATCAAATAAAAAATATAGCGAATGAGTTGCGCGATAAGATTCGCGAGGTAGAACATCAGTACGGTTGTGTGGATAATTTGCGACAAGAATTAAAAGAAAAAGAAGAAAAGTTTGGTGCAAATATTGAATTTGCATCTCAATTAAGACAAAGTTGTGAAGTAAGTAAAGTAAAAACATTTTATGTGAAGTTTTTTTCTTAAACAAATTTTATACACATTCATACACATCATACAAGTTTTATAATATATTACTTATATACTGTAGAAACACATTAAACGAGTAAAGCATCGACAGAAGGTGTTTAATCAATTGAGAGAGATGTATGGTGTTTACATACAACAGTCATTTACGGCCATGCTTGCTTTAAGACAGTACAAGGTAATTATAGAGAATTTTGGTTTTCAATCATGTGTTATATTGATATTTATCATTTGAATATTCTGTTATATTTTTATCGCGATAGGGTACTGTGGTGATAGATCACAAGAGTAAATTACTTGATTTGCACGTCAGCGCACGTGACGCGAAAAATAATGAGAAACAAAAAGACGCGAGATCGCTCTCAGGAGGCGAACGATCTTATTCGACCGTTGCGTTTATCTTGGCCCTTTGGGATTGCATTAAGCTGCCATTTTACTTTCTCGATGAATTTGATGTGTTCATGGCAAGTGATATATTACGTTCCTTTGTTTCGAGACATTTTTGTTTTTTTATCTGTAACATAAATGCGGATTTGTTTGATTTATTTGCAGGACAAAGTAAATCGCCGAGCAATAATGGATGTTCTTTTGGATCATACCAAGTCGAACCCACAAAGTCAGTTTACTTTTCTTACACCTTTAGACACATCACATATTCTCGCCGAAGATTACGTAACAATTCACCAGTAAGTGAAAATTTTGCGATCTGTTACTGAGAAAATAGAATAAGCACATGTTATTTGGTTTTTTTTTCTAGATTGCAACCACCAGAAAGGAGAGGTCTGAGTCAATAAATAATTGTTTATACGCAGTTCAGTTCAATTTGTTCGCAAAGCATTTTTGAATAACTTGTTGTTTACATGGGCAAACCAAATATACAAAACGGACCAACATTTGAAGTACAAACGAGAACTAATAAATTTCACATAAAACGCTGCGAATGTACAAACTAATATATTTTGCATTTAGAGTGTTATGTATTACTGCTTTCTCGATTGTATCACAAATCTTGTCTTGTTTTATATTTGTGCAAAAAAGATAAAAACTTGAGCAAAAAAAAAAAAAAAAAAAAAAAAAAAAAACAGATACTTTATATACGTTATATATATGAGTTTTCTTTTTGTGAAAAAAACAAACCTCAGATAAAACTTATGTATTGACATAAGTTTTACATAAAAACAACAGGATTATTCAAGTTTAGTTAGTAACTGTAATATGTGTCTATTATTTATTGCGCTATATGATAAGAATAAGTATAATGTTGATAAATGTTACAAGTGCCTTTAATCGTATTAGTATTTTTGTCGGACATAATTTATAAGTTTTTTTTTATAATAAAGAGCGTTATGTCAAATATCACACAATAGAAAATATATTCTCTTAAAATCCGTTCAGAAGTCCAAATTTTATTCCTTTCGTTAAAGTTTATTAGCAAACTTAGTCCCTAGTAGCAGTAATGTATAAAATTTGTAATATTTACTGTCTGAATATATAAACGCACACATTACGTAATAGTATTTATAATTAAATAGCTACTCGAACGTACGTCTGTCTTTGTAGGTAAACTATTATTATTTTTACATATTTGTAATTATTGTAAATTATAGTTCAATTTTTTCAGCACAAACAAGCGCTTCGGAATTCGTGTAGGACTTTTCCCCAAATTCGATACATTGCTAACGAACACGGGAATTGTTTATACAAAAAGATGAGCAAAGAATCGAATAGTACTTATGTGTAAACGCGCGTTTCGATCTATATATCAAACCGGAAAGTGGATCAAGGTTCATACGGCATTGCGCGAATCTGGTTCGGACGGAGTTACCGGGTATAACGCAACAGCATGCCTTTACGCATTACGCGCGTGTATTACATGCGATGCGCGTGAGACACGCCGGTGCGTGTTCGCCGGTTGGACGAGGCGTGGTAAACGATATTACGCAATCCGCACACTCCGTAGCACACTTCGGAGAAAGTGCCCGACGAATGTGCTCGTGAATCGGTAATGCGGTAATGCCTCAGAAAGGCGGGACAACAGCGGCAGGTAGTACCTGACCTTATTTCGAGTAATTGGGCCCGGTCAAATTTTGACGTTTCCTCGACAACTTTCGAGAGCCATATGGCCTTATGCCTTCTTTCATCAAATTGAATAACACGTTACGATAGCAATTATGGTATGTTTCGACGCTTTTTTCCGAATTATGTAATTACATGGTTCGCCTTTCGTGGAAGTGTTTTATTTACTGCTCAGAATTATGTTGTCAGATAATGCAGCGGTTTTTTTTTTATTAGGAAAAATAGAAGCTATGACACACCTCGCTTGCACTTTCAATGGTCTTGCACATATTGAGATCTTAAATTAGAAAAAAAAACTAATTATGAATGAAAATACAGTCTGTACGAGGGACATGATTATTTCAAGATTAGCGACACAATTAATGGCATATCCTATTCTAAATGAATAAAAAATATACACTTATACATTGAATGAAAGTGAGCATTCTTGGTTTAGAAAAAGTTACAATCAAGACTCTTCAAAAAAGCAAGATTGTATCATCTTTTCTTTCTCTTTCTATTTGTTCTCTCGTTTTTCTCTTCTACGATTCTTGAGTTTGTAACTTTTTCAGAGACATCTTAATTACCGCGTAATAATGAAGTATAAACAAAGATATCTATGACTTGCTAAAAAAACACATTTATTCGACAAGTATATCATTCCTAAGTGGCGATCAGGTCACAGTTCAGTGGAGGTAGGCGGCAGGGGCGGCGTAGGAGATGGCAGGAGCGGCAGCGACTTTGGCGAACGGCGCGGCGTAAGAAAAGGCAGGAGCGGCGGCGATCTTAGCTACTGGAGCAGCGTAGGCGAAGGGAGCAGCGTGTGCCAGAGGGGTGGCGATTTTGGCAACGGGAGCGGCGGCGTAGGCAAGTGGTGCAGCGTGCGCGACGTGGGCAACGGGAGCGGCGGCGACGGGCGCAGCAGCAACAGCGGCAGGCTCTTTGCGTACTACTGCGTTGAATCCGTTTACTGGATCAGCAGTGTAGTCAACGGTGCGCCTGGTGCCGTCGGCTTCCAAGAGAGAGTAGCTGCCCTGAACGATGTCGCCGTCGCGGATCTCCTGCTGGCTCTTGGCGTCGCCGGTCAAACTGTCGTGCACATCGTATGCGTAGCTGTATTGCGGATGCGGATCGAAATCGGCGTCAACGGCCTTGGCAACGGGGGCAGCGACAACCGCGGGCGCCGCTGCGTAAGCCAAGGGTGCGGCCGGTGCCAAAACGCCGGCATTGGCGGCGGCGATCAAGGCGGCGAAGGCAATGAACTAGTAAAATGAATATATTAAAATTAAAACACCTAAAAAAATAAAGTATTTGGAAATATAATTAATAGAATTTAAAATATAGAAGAGAATACACAATAGCATAATGCGCGCAAAATATAGAGATTTTTTCACATTGATAAAAAAATTTTATAACAAATTGTTTTTCGAAGTTTGTGCACTAACTTACAATTTTTACAATAAAATTTCAGGTTAAAATGTGAGGATAAATTAGCGTGATACAACAATAAGAACGACGAACATAAGATGTGCAAATAATACAGAAGAATAAAAACGTCAATGTAAAAGCTTGTATGTGTGCCGATTTTATTAGGAACGCGGTTCAAGCGCTTTTAAAAATTCTCGCAGAAATCGCTATCAGTTCTTTCTTTTGAACGAATTAAAGCAACATTGCCAAAAGAAATGAGAGATGAAAACATCTAGTAAGTACGTTACCGCTCTTCAATTATTCGTTGTAATTATCGTAATTACGAATTCAAAGAATCAATTATAAACCATACCGATCAACTTCACCCGACGAGAATCGAATAAAACTTTCTCGGCTCATACCGGCTTAACATCATGACGAATCGAAGAAAACGTAATACCTTGAAGGCCATTGTTGCTCGGCTGATCGGTAGTTCGATCTTGCGGGTTTGTAATGCGAATGATACTAACGAATGGGCAGATTTCGGCTTTTATACCTGCTCCGTTCGGGGACCGGGAGGCCCACCACATCACACACGAGGGCCGTAACACACACTTACTGACGTAACTGGGTGACGGTACCTTCGACGGTCACCCGATTCGCATCCGCGAGGTGTGCGAAATTGAGCAAGAAACCGGACCACGCCCAACGAGAGCAACGAGAGCAGAGGGATCGAATCGGGCTCTTGCTCTCGGACGCCGACCGTCGGGCTAATCGTTATCGTTGTCGGGGGACTAGGCCACGTCCTTGCCACGAGTTACCTAATCCTCCCCTGCTCGCGCTCTCTCGAGCGTATTTACGGAGCACTTATTCTCTTTCGGTCTCGTTCTGTTCGCTAAATTTCTTTTTCGTTACTTTTCCCTTCTTTCCTCTCTTAATACTTGGTCCGCTTCTTATCAGATTATTCGGTAAATGTTTTCAATATATATTCATATATATTCGAGTTTTTCGAGAAAGAGTAAAGTCTCTCTCTAATATGTAGACTGATAATTATGCATATAATTATAAAACTAAAAGAAACAAGATAACATGAGTGGTCCCTCTCTCTTTCTTGTGCATTAATAATATCGACTGTTCACCTGTTCATGGTCACTCAGGCCTTGTAATACTTATATTTTTGCCATAATTCAAAACTCTCTACAAGAGAAAGATTATTATTTCACTTTTATGTTTTAAAGATTACTTTTCTTATTAAAACCGTGTATTATTTTTTTTGTAAAAGAAGAAATTCTCTTTATTATACGAAAGCAAATTGTCTATGGAAAATTCGTTTGAATCAATCAAATACACTGATTTCACACAATCAGTGTATTTCATTGACAGACTCATCGTTCATTCATTTCATTTGCTTTACAGAATTTTCTTCATCCATCTCAATTAGTTCATCGGTGACTTTAATGCCGCGCGTTCGTTAATCCAATACTCGCTCTGTCTAGCTAAGCATTTTAATTTTTTTACTTACATTGAAAGTTTCTTATATCGTAGAGCCATTCTTCATGACTCAAAAAAATCGAAACGATTTTAGCTCATTACACGCGCTTTTAAAAATTAATAACTCGGGATCGGTAATTAGCAATCTCGACAATTGGAGTACTCTCGTATACATAGTTCATACAAGTCATCGCAATACTTTTTAATTACGAACTTGCAAAACGAGATCAATATCATAATAAACAATATGTAAAAAGGCTTTTTAACGCAGCAGTAATGTTCTCGATTTAATATATTAATATTACAATATTAATTAGAGTATTACAAAATAAGGTCGTAAAATTGTGCTAATAAGGTCATATAATTACGTTGCATTATGTGTATTAAATATTTGCGTAATGTGACACTTATCGCGTGTAAACTCTATATCAATAATACATATATTTTTAAATTACGGTCTACACTCTTTTGTACATACATGTTAATAACAAGGCGCATATAAATTCGCTCTTGTCACAGATTGAACGCAATTTAATCGACGTGACAAATTGCATAGTACTATGCAATAAAAGATTACATCGCACGATGTGCTGCTTGCAATCAACTTGCGTGATGAGCGTTCGACGGCGTGTTGATTCGATATATAGTGTGTGATCGGCAACCAAACAGAGAACTCAATGTATGTACGTACATAGGCTCCGCCTGAGAGTTCGAGTATCTCAGACCCAAATAATTATACGAATCGTTTCGAAACGTGGTCTCGTGTAATTCTCTTTTTTTTTTTTTTTTTAAGCCTGATATGAACTCCAGGTAACACCTGGATCTCGAAACACAAATCGTGTGCTGTGACGCGCGAACGTGACGAGAAAACAAACCTCACTCGGAAGTGATAAATAATTTTTGACAAACTGAAAATGTAGAGAAATATATGGGTATTTTCAACGAAATTGAAATGTAAGATACAAAGAGAGGTTTGCAAAATTTGAATTCCGCGTTTTGCAATTAGAATACACGCGCGCAAATATCCGCTCTGTACATATATATATATTTTTCTATTCATTTTATATACGTACTATCGCGCGATTTTATTACAAGTAAGCTTTCGAATGAAGAAATAACGAAATTGTTTCGTTTGATATGAATATATCTTATTTTTCATCGCGTAAAAACTGTAATTTGCAGAAGTACACTTACGCGGTTTCAATTGCGACATAATGCGAAATTGAACTTTGCACATTTCTCTCTCTCTCTCTTTCTCTTTTTGTGTCTCATACGCCGCAAATTATTGTACAAATTTTCACTGCACAAAAAATAAGATATTCCCATCAAGTGAAGCAAAACAATTTCGTTATTTCTTCATTTGGGCTTCTTTGCAATAAAATTGCACATAAAATCGCTGCTGTTGTTGTGAATAATAATAATGCGAGTAAAAAGAAATAGTAAGAAAACCGTCACGTATCTTTATACCACGTTAAAAATAAATGAAAGTTATTAAAATTGCAAAACATTAAAAAAAAAAAAAAAACTGAGTCCGCGTGTAATATTCCGCAATAAAAATCACGAATCACGTCTCGACTTCGTCATTGCTTGTCTCGATAATTGACACACGTGGCAGGAATCCGGATCGACATATTTTTGTTTCGTTTAATTGTACATAAAGGATGTAACGCGCACAAGAAAGAAGAGGCGAGTTTTTGTTTCAATATCCGGGTCATCCGGATATGTGCCCATAATTTATATCTGTCGCGTAGGCTTCCTGCAGCGACCTTCATCCCTGTAATCGGTTGAGTTTCGAAGTTGACAAGGACATTTTCTGCTCATTTTTCTCTTTCTCTCTCTGTACACCTTACCGAGCGCGATAATGAAACGCAGTCGGCCCATTTGCAATTGTATTACCTCGTAAATTGTTCCCTATATGGAGAATGTTGAACGGAGCGTGTCTTCTCGAGAGGCGCAGTGACATAGATTATAACATACTTGAGACGCTAAAATGCGCGCCTTGCGAATGCGCGACGATAAATCACGCGAAGTTACGATGAAGGAGGCCTAATTATTACCGTCGAAATTCATTAATTTGCAAATTAAATTTCCATAAATATCTTCCCGCAAGATCAAAACTTGAATGATGAAAGACGAGCTGTTTGTAGTAATTCTAGTTCGAATTGAGCAATTGAACTCTAATTCTAAAAATCGCTTTTCTTCGCGTTTTATTGCGCAATCGAAAAACGTTTATAAATGTTCAACTTTGTGTCTTTGTGCAACCGTTTTTTTTTTTTTTTTTTTGTCAGATTTCCGGATGGTGTGTCTCGCATCGGGCCCTGCGCAGATCTTACGCAGATAAATTGAGTTATATCGGCCAAAATCGTGATTTCACACAGATATGTTGCGGCAGACCGGTTGCCAAGAGGCGGCAAAGCGGCGACAAAACTTGATACGACGCGATGACGAGCGAAATCTCGGAGCCTCGATCGGCACGAGGCTGATAATGCCCGGCGGGCCCGCAATCGATCGATGTGCGATATTTCGGGCGGCCCACCTATTTCTTTATGAAAGTGCTCCACTTCTTTCTCTCTCTCTTCTTTTCTCTCTCTCTTTATCTCTTTCACTTTTTGACCGTCGCACGAGTCTCGGCAATGTTAGATGGATATGATGTAACAAGGTGTATTTCGTCCTTCGTGACACAATTGGCAGAGACATGTATATCGGAATGCCTGGAAAGTTTCGCGCGATAAGAAAAACGGTGATCCTCACTTCACCGACTATGCAGATATTCTATTTGAGAAATGTAGAAATACTCTTTATCAGCGCGGTGTTGAAGAAAGAAATAATGCACTTGATCTGATTTTCGTGATCTTTTTATAGAAATTTTTGAGAAAGCTGAATTGCTGATCAAGGTCTTCGTATGAGAAGCGGCGTTTGGCATGGTCAGTAATTCATGAAGACAGACGAAACGAACGTTGCGCAATGATACGAAGCAATTACATCGATAGACGTAAGAAATGTACGAATTGTACCGCAAAAGGTAAGACGTAAGCGACGATCATGAAAATTGACAACTAGCTTTTATTTAGTATCTTTAAAGCATTCTTTTTATTTATGAAAATATACGTTTATTTAATTATAAATGTAAAAGACAAAATTATTAAAAACTAAGTAAGTAAATTAATTATTAATTATTGGAAATGCTACATTGGAACCTGAAGAAACACTTCATATTGTTTTTGCTTATTAAAAACTATTTATTTATTTTATTGTAGTAACAAAATTATTATAATAAATTATATATAATATAAAATTATTAATAAATTATATATAATAATTATATATAATAATGTAAAAACCACACAACTTGTAATAAAATTTTTGCAACTTTATTAGTGCACACACAATTAACTTGTCTTTTTTTTAAAAAAAAAAACGTATTTTTGTCTTTTTTATTTTTATGTTATATAAAAAACTCTATTATTATCGTTATTGCTATCTTAGAGTAAAGTTATTTCATGCTACTTCCGCTTTCGCTAAAAAACCTGCTCGCCACAATAGATTCTTCTAAGTGCTCGCGATTGTTCAAAAGCGAGGGTGTTCGAGCGCCGGCCAAGTTCAAGTGCGACCGCGCCGATGTCAACGACGAAGAACTTTCAAAGTCCGGACATCAGAGAGGGTGGGGATCCATACGGTGATGGTCTGAGGCCACTGGGTATATAAAGCGGCCACGATCAACATCACACATCATCAGTTTCGCTTTGGTCGATTCAAACTAACCAAATCTGCTCGACAATGGCGTTCAAGGTGGGTAAAGGATCTACTGAGTATACGACTGAGTGACTTACTGATCGCAATTTGTTCTCGCGCATTTCTAAAGTACATTAAGAAATCAAGAGCAATCCGAAATTAATTTTAAATTGTCTAATAAGAATTATCTATAATAATTTTTTTTTTCAGTTTGTCGCTTTCGCTGCCCTCGTGGCCGTCGCTAACGCCGGTATCATTGCACCAGCGGCTCCCCTGGCTTACACCGCCGCTGCCGCTCCGGTGGCCGTAGCGCCAATCGCCAAAGCAGTAGTGGCTAAAGCTGTCGACGCCGACTTCGACCCACATCCTCAATACAGCTACGCATACGACGTACACGACAGTCTGACCGGTGATGCCAAGAGCCAACACGAGACCCGCGACGGCGACCTCGTCCAGGGCAGCTACTCCCTCTTAGAAGCTGACGGCACCAGGCGCACTGTCGACTACACCGCTGACCCAGTCAACGGATTCAACGCCGTAGTACGCAAGGAACCCGTCGCCGTCGCCGCTGCTCCCGTTGCTGCTGCCCCTCTTGCTGCCGCTCCTGTTGCCCACGTCGCGCACGCTGCACCACTCGCCTACGCCGCGCCCGTTGCCAAGCTCGCCACTCCTGTTGCTAAATTGGCGGCTCCTCTCGCCTACGCCAGCTACGCCGCTCCAGTTGCCAAGCTGGCCACCCCGATCGCTGCTCCTTATGCAGCTGCTCATTTGGCCAGCCCCCTCACCTACGCTGCCCCTGTGGCTAAACTGGCTGCTCCCGCTTACGCAGCGGCTCCCGCTTACGCAGCGGCTCCCGCTTACGCGACGGCTCCTGCCTACGCAGCGGCTCCCGCCTACGCAGCGGCTCCCGCCTACGCAGCAGCTCCCGCCTATGCAACTGCTCATCTCGCTGCTGCTCATGTTGCCGCGCCCGTAGCATACGCCGCGCACCCAGCTCCCATTGCTAAAATCGCCGCAGCACCCGCTGCCATCTCCTACGCCGCTCCCGCTGCCTACATCCACTGATCGCGTTGAACGCACCAGCTCATGTTGTCGACTCAGGCCGAACTTTTATTTATTTTTATACCATGTGTATGTTTTTTTGTCTCTGTGTGACTGATTAAAGGAATTATATACATATATGTTTGGAGTTTACTTATTTACACGAGACCTCATTATTCACCCATCATTCACTTCTTTTTGCTAATTTACATACATAAATATTCATATTCCATTAACAAATATACGCATATACATTCATATGTATGTATATATCGTTGCGTAATACTGTGTTGGTAAAAAATAATTATAGGTATGTGTAAATATATGTCAACATCATCAAATTTTTCAATCATTTAATAATTATCTCGTGTCACAAGCAAAGTTTAATTCAAATAATATTTCACGAGAGAACTTCGTATTTGGCAACGTACTTTATATAGTTTTGAATATAAAATATTGTATACGACAAGTGCGTCATTGCAGTCGGTCTGACTGCTAACTAGGCTGATAGAAGAACGATCGGAAAAAGTGAGACAGTAACAAAACTTGCTGTTAATACAAACGTATACAACATAGTATAATATTTACATCCATGTATGTATTTGTATCATCTGTATTTGGGAAAATATGAAATAAAATAAATGTGCTATAATTAAATGTAAATAAGATTAATTCTTGCAAGTGTATTTTTGTACGTAAATTTATAACGAAGTATTGATCATTTTGATCCCTGTAAGATAAAAATTGACTTAATTTAGTCGAGAGCCGCAATTTTCTTGCAACCAACTTCATCGCGTGACTCTTTCTCTTTTTTTGGTCATTATATGGTTTAAATTTCTTTAATGATGTGTTGTTCTTTCCATATAGGAAACATCGCATTTTCGCAACGTATTATTATACGCGCTTTATTACAAATATTATGGGATATTATTATTAACTTTGTAAAACAAAAGAAAAGAGACTGATGATGAGGTTTCACGTTTGTTTAAACGCATAATCTCAATGCATACATAATATGTATGCAAGCGATTACACGGAGGAAAAATTTCCCTATAGAAAAAAGAAAGGCGAACGATTAAGGCAATCGGAATCTAGATATATCGAACGTATTACCACACGTGATGTGCTAATCGCGTACGTCATATGCGACATTTCTACTTCGCCGTTGCAATTCTTATTGTTCTATGTCGTCATGCTAATATAAATTCACGACGCGATGTTTTGAAACTTCTCTTCGATGTTGTCCTGTTTGCGCCGAATCTATTTTGTCTGAACGCATATATGCTGCTTCTACGACACACACAACTCGCGATTCGGAATTCACTGTGTCTTTTTATAGCGATTCTCATTATACACAACGCAAATTCGTATATACGAGTCACAGCCGCATAACAATAAAAGATAATGAAAGTGTTGGGTTGCGTGTTTTTAATTCTCCGTTTCTGTGGCAGTTAAACCTTCTCTCGTTTCACAAAATAAGAAGAAATGGAGTTCCAGAATAATGTATGTCGACATGCGTGTGAACGTAATTCAATTTTCAAGCGCGTGTATTACGGCGCGTTCACACTTTTCGATTCTTGTTGTTATATTTTTTGCCAATCGCCAAGTAGTTGATCAGCAATTAAAAGACTAATTGAACGACACTATTTTATCCAAGTGACGTGTTTAGAAAAAATTTTTATAAACACATTATTTTATCTAGACGAAATAAATGTTTACGAAATGTTCGATTTGTTTTTGATTTTCAATCAACAAAAATCGAAAACGCGCCTCGATCACCCATCGCGCGATTGTACACGCAGCGTCGAAATTTCTCGGACGGGCCGCACGTGCCCTTGACGCATGGGGGTAAACTTTCGTGCGTAATACCGCGGCACAATATGGCGTGTCACGCTATTTCTGGCGGGCCCCAGTGTTCGCCCAGAATTGACCCACTTTCTCCGCTTTTCGCTCTCGTCCTTTCTCAAGCACCGCCCCGACGATGGACAACGCGTGAACCTCCTCGCGCGCGCGATCCTTGCGCGGCCGAAGCTCCGCTTTTGTTCACCGGTCTCGATCGGGGACCGATTGCAAAAGAACAGTCGTGTTGCATCGAATCTTAAGAAGAATCGCGCGCACGAGGAAAAAACACCGAGATTTTGCAAATGCAAAGCTCTGCTCCCGATCGGTCTGCTCGAGCGCGGCTGAGTCCGCGTGTTAATTCGATTCATCCTTTGCCAGTTCGATCACACGCGCATACATTCTTCATTCTATATTTTCTGTTAATACTGTTGGTTAATTTTACAATTAGAGATTACAAAGAGAGAAGAAGAACAGTAACATGTTTAATTTTATTTAATTTTTTTTTAATACTTCACGCACATGTGTGTGATTCAAACTCGCGAGGTCTGAAATTACAATATCGCGTAAAAAACGTGCGCGCGATCGCGGCATGCGAGAGAAACGTAGGAAGAAGAATTACGTGTGCGCCACCAAATTCTTGCCTCTGCTCGTTCGCTCGCGGCCCCGAATCCATTTGCCGTGGGAGAAAGGCGTCCAAATTCCTGCAGGCCTCGATTTAAATTACTTACATTGCGTAACGCACAGGGCGGACCGCGCTCGCGCTTTTCGGGAAGTGCGTGCACGCGCTGCTCGCTTTAATATCTCGATCGGCTTGATTTCATCATAGAAGCGATCGATACCTAGAATCAGATCTGCGGTCGATCGATTGCAATCCCATTTATAATAGAATAACGACCTTGGTCACGCGCTCTTCTACTTTTCCGTTTATTAATAATATCAAGGTCGTTTCATTGATCACTGCAGGCTCTGAAGTATAAGATCCAGTGGCTTCTCAATGCTGAAGTTCTTAAAAAAACATGTCACATTTCCGCTTCACATCCGGTTCCACTTTTTTTTTGTTTTTGTTTACTGTCACATTTTTCCGCTCTTCATTTGTTCTTTCTTTTGTTTTTTTCCTGTTACATGCAATCAAGGGCGTTAATGCCTTTGCACATTGAAAGTTGTACTTTTCATTGTTAAGATATTATTGAGACGCGTTATATTGATGCGCAACTTCACGTTTACAAGCGCCTCTGCCCGTGTACGAATTAATAACAACATACTTGACTTATTAGTTTTTCACTTCAAAATTGTCGAAGTGAAAATAATTGATCTGCAATCTTGGTAATTCAAGTACGGACACTTTCTTTCTCACGTTGAGACCGGAACAGAAACATAAAATATCAATTAATCTGTGGTTGCAAGAGCGGCGAAACACGCCGCGGTGAAACCGGCAATTAGATATGCAAATTTCGGGAACGCGATCACGTTACAGCGAGATTTACTCACGCAGTTTTTTTCGCAGTTTGCAATTCGCATTAATCGGGCCGATTTTGCTCTCACTCCCTATCTCGATTGAGATCCGCGGTGACTTCTACGCGATATAGTTTCTAGCTTTTGTAGAGAATAAAGTTAATTATTAGAAGACCGCGCACAAGAGTCTCACTTGCACGCGGGTGACGAAATAAAGCGACTTTAAAAATTACGCGACAATAATAACGTTTATGTTAAATCGCGCGCTGATTGCGAAAAATTAATTTTTATTTTTAACTCAGAATTGCGACACATAAGCGACTTAACGATCGATCGAAAAACCAGAGTGTGTCCAGTTTTGCAAATAATAATTTATTATTCACGCGCGTTCTCGGTACATTGCATACGCACCTTTTACAAGCTTATGCTTTTATATAAGACACCTCATTTCTTCGTTTTCATGTTTTTCATCATTTTTTTTTCTTTTTTTTCGACAATTCAGGCGCTGGCATTAAACAGCCAGTGGACCACCTTGACAGGAATAACTACTTGCTTCGTTAGTGCACCTTCGATTTTATATCGGTGCACGGCATGGCGCACCGATGAGAAATCGCGGTGTGTCAAAGGAGAGATTGCCGACGTTAAAAAATCTTGCATCTCGCATTCGCTCAAGCAAACACATTTGTTTGCAGCTCGTGCGAATCTCACTGACGTTGATTTATAAAAAGGGTTCAAATGACCGGGATATATGAAATTTCTCGACGGGAGAGGGAAAACGTTCGACTTCCTCGTAGCGTGCATTAATTGCGCGCCGCCGGGAGATGCTCGGTCCGTTTTTGAGTAGATACGTCGATCGATGATTCGCACGTGCGTGCGGTTAAGTGATTAAAAAAAAACAGAGCGCACAAAGCGAAGAGAACGGAAGCAATTTGAGTGTCGAGAACGGTCAAGTGTCAAGACGCCGCGGTTGGTCGCGCCGCTATTATACCGTAATCGATAAGGGAACGCGGAGCTGCGCTCCTGCCCGCGAGCGGCAATTTGTCCGTTCAGGATTCAGAGACCGACCTCTGTCAAAAGTGAATCGGTCTTTCGTGCGCACGTAATACGGTGCGCGATTACCGCGCGCGAGGTATACCGCGTAGTGACATTGGGCGCGGTTCTTTGACGGCCGTGTGGTTGCGGTTTTCTGTTCGGTGAAAGTCGAATGTGAATTCTGTTCTTCTCGTTCCTTTCTGTATTTCGCCGACGGCGAAATTTTTGTGTTTTACCTGCGCTTCGTTCTTAATTTCAGAAAAAGAAGAAGGAAAAAGAATGAGAGAAGAAAAAAAAGAAAGAACGCAACACTTTTCACTTTTTCTGAAAGCAATTCGGATGATGTATATGATGTTTAAAATTTGTAGTAAAATTTGTAGTAAAATTTCGATCTTGTAAAAGTGACAATATTTACACAGAGAAAATAATAAAATTTAATAATTATATGTGTGTGTACTCCTTGCTCTACTGTGTCGTATGTATCGGATATTTGTCGCAAAAGCTATCGAAGTAGTACGTCGTTCGTTGATCGGACGCGTGTCAAACAGGCTGCAACGTTACGCGCGCGTCTGACTAGCGTTGGGTTTTATCACTCGCTCCGCAGAAGAGCGAGATATTCGAAAGAAGTAACGGCTATAAATTTAGTTTGGTGATAGAATATATGAAGACATCACATGTCAATATATACGTATACGTGTATACTTATTTTATTAATAAACTTCGGTTGTGATGTCAAAGTAACGTCTGATAAATGACTCGAGAGTGAGAGAGAGAGAGAGAGAGAGAGAGAGAGAGAGAAAGACGCGTGCGCAATAAAGGACATTCATCAAAGCGATCGTCTTACGATCACTGACTGTCTGAGGGTCTGAATAATAAAAAAAAACTTCTTTCATTCTGCAAAAAGAAGTTAAATAATACACGGCACGTAGCCGAAGGTCGTGTTACGTGCACGCATGTGTCTACTTATGTGCGCGGCGGCGCCTCTTGCGCAAACAGCGGGAACCTGGAGCCGGCACGCGTAACAACGGACTCCAAAAAATTGCGTAACACATTACACACATACACACACACACATATACGATAAATCGGATCTCGGGTGTCGACGTGACGGTCGATCGAGTTCGACTCGCGATCAATCCGTCGCAACGTCGATGACATTGATCGACCCACGTCTGGAGCTCACTTTTACTTTGTTGCGCGCACCTACGCGACGTACGTAGACGACGTAACCCCGCGGATTAGGTCAGTCGTCTTTTATTAGTTTTTTAGAGCTGACAAAAGACTCTGTTTGTCATGTTTTGTGAAAAGTTTTGTTATTTCACACGCATATACACTCTCTAATATTAGCCATCGTAAATTTTAATCGCGTCGGATGAATGAGAAGAAGACGATGGTGAATAAGTAACACATGGCAAACAATTTATTTTAGTTTTTTACGTCGAAAAGTACAGTACAAACAACGTGTCACGAATGGCAGTTATTCAAAGTGAATATGAATTCAATGAAGATAGTAGTTCACGGTAGCGTTGCGGCGGGAGTGTATGCGAGACCGATAAGAGGTGCGGCGTAGGCGAACGGCGAGGAGTACGCGGCGCTGTACGCGGCATAGGGGTAAGTCGGGTACGTGGCGATTGCTCTAGCAGCGGCAGGGAGACCGAGCAATTCGGTGGTTGTGATCGGCTGTTGCTGCGCCTGCTGCTGCTCCTGATTGGCGATATTTCGTGCAGGTGCGACGGCTTGTTGTTGCAGCTGTTGATTTTCTCGCAGCTGCGACTGCTGCTGGCGTTGTCGGGACTGCAATTGCTGCTGTCCTTGCTGAATCTGCAACCTCGACGACTGCCTTTGTTGTTCCTCCAATCGCTGCAGCTGACGCAACTGAAGCTGCTCCTGCTGCTGACGTTGTTGCTCCAGCTGCCGCAGCTGCTGTAACTGCTGTCGTTGGAGCTCCTGTTCGCGCGTCGTTGGTTGTTTCGATGATCTCAAGGGACCCGATCGCGCCTCGACTACTTCAACGTCAGAATCGGGCCCGACGGCGGGTATCGACGGTATCGGGGCGGCCGCGGGTGCAGCTGGTAGGGCGGCGACCGGCGTCAACGCGGCCGGTCGAAGCGGCAGAAGAGGCCTTGCGATTGCGGCACTCGCCGGTTCTTTGGTGACGATCGCGTTGAAGCCGTTGATCGGATCGGCGGTATATTCGACGATGCGACGCGTGCCGTCGGCCTCAATCAAGCTGTAGCTTCCTTGCACGATGTCGCCATTGCGAGTCTCATATTGAGCTTTGGAATCACCGGTCAGTGAGTCCTGCACGTCGTATGCGAAGCTGTACTGCGGCGCCGGATCGAATTCCTCCAGTTTTGCCAAGGGTGCCGCCACCGCTACGGGCGCTGCTACTGGCACAGCGGGTACCACGGCTCCTCGTGCGAGTGCCGTCAGTCCCAAAAACAAGAAGAGCTAAAATTCATTGATAAATGATTGATAATTGTTGGTGACGT
The DNA here is from genome assembly GCA_014825645.1 of Pseudomyrmex dendroicus. Lineage (NCBI taxonomy): Eukaryota > Metazoa > Arthropoda > Insecta > Hymenoptera > Formicidae > Pseudomyrmex > Pseudomyrmex dendroicus. Next base: position 25,932 of record QVNZ01019001.1, read on the forward strand.
AATGAACAATTTATGGAATCTAATTCTTTAGTATCACAGCTGAAACATGGTTTTGCACTATCAATTTCACCTCTAAGAATATACTAAAATCTTTTTTAAATATATATATTATATATGATATCATATCTCTGATAAACGTAATAATTATTCAAAGACAAGTCAACTTCAAAATGTAATTGCTCAGATACACTTCATTCTACAAAAGAGAGAGAGCATTAGAAGTAAATTTTTCTAGTATTTGAATCACAGCCCCAGCTTCCCTTACCGTGCCGGCCATGTTTGTTCGCGAGAAGATCGCCAGAAGACTGATGCCTCGGGGTAAGATCGTCCGTACTTTTATACGCGTTGTTCATCCGACGACGATGATGATGTTCCTCGCAGACGAAACTTGCGCCAACACCACCCGCGTGCACGCGCCCCACCTAATCGCTCGCCATATCTTCGTTCTTCTTTCGACCACTCCTTCCTATCCTCGTCTTCTCGGAGGCCGTGCGGTGACCTCCGCGATGATCATTGCGATGTATAAGGGGTCCGCGATGTTGTACCAATGTTCAACCTGCGATCGTACCAATGCGTATTGTAAAGGCTTAACGTTTCTTCATATCACCGCCGACCGCAGATACACGCGACTTGGATGTTAATATGCCGGAGACGTGCTGCTCGAGGCCGTTCAACAAACTCGAGAGAGGAATCGCATGCAACAAGTCTACGGTATGTCTTCGGTATCTTATCCTTTCTTTCTCCCCAGCTTCTTTGTTCTTTGTTATTACAATCAGATACACGCGATTTTTTCAGAAAATTGCAGTTAATGAAGACTGTATGAAGTAATATGTGTAATAAAAGACTGATTTAAAAAAAATAATTAAATCATTACCATTGCTATAACAAAAAGAAAAAAGTTGAAAATCTATAACATTATATTGTAATCTCAGAAAAAAACTTCTTGCACGTCATTCTGGGACTACAAGAGAGATGCAGTACAATATATATAGTGAGTAGTTAGGTCACTCAATTAAAAGATTCCCCGAGAAAAAATGGATTAAATCTAAGTAGATCTAACTTAAATCTA
>QVNZ01019002.1:0-10917 GCA_014825645.1 Pseudomyrmex dendroicus
GCACGCTGCCATATAGGCGCAATGCGCCATCGCAAGGTAAGCGCCTTCGCCTGCGCTACGCAATCTAACGAGCTGCTCTCCCCTAAAAAGAGCGAAACGCGAGCTCACCGCTTCCTGTGCCGGCCGGAAATATGCCCTTGTGACGGACATAAAAAAATGTCACGTCACAATATATATATATATATATCCGTATACACTCATACATAGGGATTTATATATCTATAGGATTAATAGTAGTGATAGAAAAAAACACCACGAAGGAAAAAGATTCTTCATTGTGACCTTGGGGTCAAACTTAGAAGTCAGTTAAAAATCAAATCAATTTTTTTAAATAGGATCCCTCTTTTTTACTGTACATTCTTATTTCAAGATTATTTCAAGATTATTTCAAGAGATCACTGTGTATATCTCCATATAGTTTTTTCATATAGTTTTTATTACCAAATAGTTTTTAAACATCAAATGATTGAAAACTTAGCTTGAATTGAGTTAACCCAGTTTGACAAACACGTTCGAAAAAAGAAGTGTGACAACAGAAGATTAAAAAAAGTTTTAGTAGCAATAGAATTCGTGTTATTATTTACTTATTTTTTGTTCAACAATCGAATCTATAAAAAATATCTACGGAGTGCCAATGGGTTCACCTCTATCGCCAATCATTGCGAATTTGTCTCATCACGCTGGATTTAGAGTCATCAAGTTATAAAAAAATATTATCTTTTACTCCGTCGTTTTATTATAAAATGTCGATAACTTAATTTTAGCGGCCCCTCCAAATAAATTGCATAACTTGTTAAATCTATTTAACACTTATAATAATAGATTACAATTTGACTACAACCACCACTACAAATTACCGATGAGCGGCAGGCCGCGCAGTTCGGCGCGCCGCCGCTACGCGGCGCACGGCCGCGAGCCGTAACACGGTAGTGCTTAGTTCGGGAACGCTGATATATTAGCGATGCCGCACCGAATTCTATCGCTGTATCTCAGTCGGCGAAAAGGAAGGACTAGCAGCGGAGCACCACTATTCGTACCTAGCAGACGACGCAGAGGCCAGGATTACTCCCGAAGACGCAGCTACTACTCCCACTGCCAAGACTCCACGGTCACTACCTCCACAGCTTCTAGAGGTGCAGATCATCATTCTTGGGCCGTTCGGAGAACCTACTCCGAGCCATCCTACTTGGAGCCCCGGCGAGTGGAGGAGTCGTTCCTACCCTGGCGACTCCGACCTGGCATCCCCGCGTTGGACCCGGTCACCACGCTACCTGCTAACGCCCTATAATTACCGGATTCGACGATAATCTGATACTGTATCAGGTTGCTCTTTAAACCCTGATGAAGTGAGCTGTAATGTTCACAAAACGTCGGTATAAAAATGACACTAACGCGGTTCAAACTCGAAAAACATCTTTGTATGTTATAAACTTTTTGTCACACAGCTTTACAAAGCTTTACACGCAATTGCTATTTAAGAGAATATATAATATAGAGAATATATAACACAGAGAGAGAATATATAATAGACTATATATAATAAAGAATATCTAATATTTGTATCCTTTACCGCGATTTACTTTTAGAACATACATAATATTATTGACATTATTAAAACATCTCGAGATGCGTTATATATATTTATTATAGTGATAAATATGAGTTAACAGTGATTATTTAAATTTTTTGGAATATTAAAAAACATGTAATATATGTAAAGTATATGTAATATATGTAAAGTATATTAAAGTACTTACTTCATATATTACATTATATTACATTCATACATTATATTACATGAATATATTAATTAATTAATTCATATAATGTGAATTACTTAAATATTTTAATATTAAGTGCATTTATAAAATGTAGATTCTTTTTGTAATTTACAAAATAACAATAAATAAAAATGAAAAACTAATATTCTATAAAAAACTTTTAAATTATGACACAGTTAACTCACAGTATTAATAATTAATAAAAATATATAATGCATTTTGATGTGTTTTATTATTATCAATAATTTTATTATAATCAATGTAATAAACTTTTATGAACTTTTTCCAAGACTGTAAATCTTGAGAAAGCATTTCACGTTGTCATACGCAACAAGCGCGCAACGTAAGGAACATATGTCTGCACTCTTCTACGAGCGCACACGGATGACAACGGTCTCGCTTGTGTGCGTTCCCCCACTACTTCAGTGCTCTCTGTGCTGGCCGGCTGCTTGATCTTTCTCATGGTATAAATACCCTTGTATTTTATACCATGATCTTTCTCGACATTTGGAATCGTGCACATAGCACGGAATAGAACCATGCGTGCGTACGCTATGTCCACGCTTGGATATAGCGTACGCACCGACAAGTCGTGGACATGGCTGCGTTGTTCTAATGTACACCTGTGGACATTCGCTAGTTTACTGGACGGTTTTGCTATCGCAGAAACTCTTATGGGCCTGGCCGCTCTCATTTTTCTCTCTGCTTATAGGAAACTGATTGGCGGTGCAGTGCGCATACGCGAAAACGCGACTTTGCAACAACACTGTACGAAGATACGATATATATGGAATATAGTGCGGAATTTTTTTCGCTTGATAAACTCGGTCTTCTAAACGCAAATTGCTGTTCAGTGTTAACATATTGACAAGTATGAAAAAAATAATAAAGACAATATATTTAAAAATATTTCTTTTTAAACACATTTAATGTGTCGCGCGCTTCTTTTTTTTTGTTTTTTAAATATTTCCAGAAATTTTTTTTAATAAATTATAATTAAATGCCTAAATCATTTTGCAAATGACAGGTTTTGTTATATGTAAAAACGAGAAAATCGAATTTTCTTTTTCGACTCAGTTTTTTCATCTCTATTTATAAATGTTTTTTTTTATAGTTAAGTTTTGTACAGCATACAGAAAGTATTATCTGTGTATACATAAGAATCTAAGCTTGAGGTCTTATTTTAATATTTAAATACTTTTTAAAAATAAATTTATTATCAAGAACAAAAACAAGCAATAGAGTGCAAAGTAATGCAGATAATTCAAGTAGAAGTCTGCTAGTAGCGTAGAATAATATCTCTTCTTGATACATAAATATATTAGCACAAAATGTTTGTCTATTGTGTAATACAAATGACGCGGAAAAATGTGCTTCATTTATGCGATAATAGTGAGAAAATTTAGATACAATATCTAAATACTAATCACATATTCTTTACTGTATATCTTATGTTTATACATTGTGTAACTTGCGTTTGTTGCAAACTACAATTATTAGATGTAACAATTTGTCTTCACAAGTATATTTTCTTAAGTATCCGCTATATATAGAAGTATGTTAGGAGGGACATTCTTATATTTCCTCTGCACATTTCTTGTTTTTTGCACGCAATATGCATTTTTATGCTAAAAACAATTTCATAAACATTAAGTCACATTTCTAGCGCATTAAACAGTTGTTACACATTAAGAAAAATTAAACTCAGCATTTCTTTCACAGTTTTTATTCGTCGAGACTCATATAGAAACTAAAACACATATCGTACGTCTTACAGGACTAAGAAAATCAAACCAACAAAATGTAAAAAGTAAACAAATAATTTATAATTTATACTGTTTTGTTCTTTTATAGTTTATATTAATTTTAAATCCAATCAGATATAGTATGGTGTATTAATATTTGTATATTGAGTCTCGGCGATAAAAACATTTATATGTAAACTTCTATGTATAAAAGTTTACATATAAGTGTACATATATGTATATAAATAATGGGATTTTCCACACACTTGTTTGAAATTATACTATTAAAAAAAAAGTTCATACATATTTACAACAATGTTTGTGAGAATTACACATGTGTCACTTGTACGCGCCTCTATCTCAGAGAAGTTGTTCCTTCTCTTTTTTCTTTCTATCACTTTTATTAAAATTAAAGTATAAAATATTAAAAACTTTGTCTATAATAATATTTATAATTCATTACTCGGCACATTCTCAGAATATTACTTTTGACAAAGTATTTGCAAACACTAAATCAAAAATCATCATTGAATATTATAAGACTGTATTAATGTTCAATTTAATCGCAAACTGCGCAACAGATACAAGTGTGTATTGAATTTAATCTACGATTTTCTTATTTGAATTGTTTAATATAATTGTAGTTATTATTAATTTTCTAACAGCGGATTCTGGTAAAAAAATTTTTATTTTTTATTTGATAGTTAATTGATCCAAAAAGATTTTTTACCAAGATAATATCAAAATTAAAAGTCAAAAATGACTTAGAATAATCCACTGTCAGAAGATTAATCAATACATGTTATAGTTCAAACATATACATACATACTTACATACATATACACACACACATACAACGGCGTGTACGCACACATTCATATACAGAATGGGATAAAAGTCTGGATACACCTTTTCATAACTTTTGAACGAATCGAGAGTTGAAATTTGGAGAAGTTATATAGGATCATGAAAGCTATTTTTTGTACAAGATGGCATCCACCATCCACCTTCTTGAGACACGAGGGCCGGGAAGGCCTAAAAATTTTTAATGGCATGAAAGGTCAACTGAGAGTCATTTTAAAGGTGTTTTAAAGACGAAAAAAATGTTTTTTGAGAAAGTTTGCTACGACTCTCCAATCGAAAGTTATGATCATAAAACAAAAATTTGCATTTCCTTGTTTATTGCATTATCGTTTCTTTGCGTTACTCAGGATCTACGGCGAGAACGTGACGGTTATCAGACCCCGCGCGCGCGCGCGCGTGTGTGTGTGTGTGTGTGTGTGTGTGTGACGAAGATCAGGACTCTAGTGTTCGTCACTTCTCTAGTATTGGGAAATTTAGTTTAGAGTCAAAATACTGAGAGAGTTAACCCTAGAGTCTTGATCTCCGTCACACACATACACACGGGGTCTGATAACCGTCCTCGCCGTAAACCCTGGGTAACGCAAAGAAACGGTAACGCAATAAACAAGGAAATGCAAATTTTTGTTTTATGATCATAACTTTCTATTGGAGAGTCGTAGCAAACTTTCTCAAAAAACATTGTTTTCGTCTTTAAAATGAGCTCTCAATTGACCTTTCATGCCATTTAAGATTTTTAAGTCACTCCCGCCCTTGTGTCTCAAAAAGGTGGGAGGTGGATGCCATCTTATACAAAAAACAGCTTTGAATGATCATATATAACTTCTCCAAATTTCAACTCTATCTCGATTCGTTCAAAAGTTATGTATCCAGACTTTTGTCCCACCTTGTGTGTGTGTGTGTGTGTGTATATATATACACCCACACATACATATCTACATATATCTATACAGGGTGTGAACAAAAGACTCACTAAATACACATTATTCTTTATTAAAAACTGAGTTGAAAAGTCCTGAATTATTTTTTTTATTACATATAATAAAGGAGTAATTATTGAATAAATCAGGCCAATCAACGCCGACTTTTAGCCGGGTGCACGTTAGTAGCGGCGGAGCGCTCACGCACACTACCAGGCGCGCGGCTCACTGACGTGCGTCCAGGCTGATTGGCCTGATTTACTCAATAATTATTCCTTTATTACATGTAATAGCAAAAAATGATTCAGGACTTTTTGACTTAGTTTTTAATTAGGAATAAGGCTACGTACTTAGTGAGTGGTCTTTCGTTGACACTTTGTGTACACACGAAAACACACACACACACACACACACACACACACACACACACGTGTGTGTGTGTATATATATAGCATTTGCGAGAAGAACATGTGTTGTGATGAAAAGAGTGTCAAAGATGGTATTAATATGTTTAAAATAGATGTGATTGTAATATGAGACAAGAACCAAAAGAAAAAATATTATTCTCAAATCTCTTACTTAAACAAGTTTTGGAGCTACTCAGTAGATGACGAAGTAGATGACGAAGTAGACGATGTTCGGCTGATTGGTTGTCCTGTTCGGTTTGCTTCATTTGCTGCCCTATATATACATGCAGTGTTAACTATTGAATTACATATTAATACATATTGATGTGTATGGTCAAAACGTTTGCTACATTTATATAATTAAAATGTAAAAGTCACGATTGTTTCAAACTTATGTTTTGGATATCTTCTTTTAAAAACGGTCGCTACATTTAAATATTTAAGATTTTTTTTATAAGATAGTTTTTTAACTAATACCTTAAAAATAAACATGTAAATTCTTATCATATAAACGTACCTAAATAAAGCGGCAAAACTAGATCCAGCTAAGGTGTTTGCAGTATCTTGTGTAGTTTCACCTGGGTTTTGATTTCCTAAATTTTGTCTGCAGATAGGACATGTTCCGTGCTTGAACAAAAAGATACAAAAATTCTTAATTAGTAACATTTACTTATTATTAGTAACACGTACATACGCGCGCGCATACACACACACACACACACACACACAAAATTAATAACAAGTTACCAATTCCAACCAGGGTACAATACAAGGTGCATGATAAACATGTTGACAAGGAAGTTGTCTGACAGGTTCTCCCAACTTGAAGTCTTCCCAACAAACAGAACATTGAAGTTTACAATCTATACAGGAAAAAAAGCATGTGCACTCAGTTGTTCTTTTACATTCTTACTAACTAGTTTTGTAGTTTTTAACTTTTTAGCTTTAAAAATTATAATGTTGCGTAATGTTTCAGATATATATTATTAAATGCTTACCAACTTGACTTTGCGATATTGTAGTGGTAGGTATTTCATCAATCTGTTTGCGTGGTAATGGTGGAGGGCCAGTACCATCCATTTGATTCAACAATTGAGTAACAATGGCATCTAATCCATCACGACCCCACACATAATCTCCAGGATTTCCCAAGAACAGTCTAATATTGAATCTATACATTATTTTGTTTTATTATAGTAACACTAAAAATTATATAAAATTATGAATGAGTCCTATATGTACTCCCATAAATAGACTTTCTGAATATTTATTCTCAAGACTGTTGGAAAAGTATGTTAAAAGCGATGATTAAATTTTGATAAAACTTCAAAAGAAAATATATACATGCACATATTCTAGCAAGCGTACGTGGTTCGATCAAATAAAAAGTCGCACATTTACATAGAAGTTGCTCCTGATGCGGTTGTATAAAGTCATTTTGTTTGAGAGTAATAGTGATTTTTGTAATTCAAATTGTTTTACTCCAGCGATTTTTAAGATAGAACTAAAGTTCATATTTGTTTTTTGGAAAAGAGCATATCTGTGAAATTTTGTTTTAAACTTGAGAAGACAGTGACAGAAACATATGAACTTTTGAAAATGGTCTTTGGAAAAGATACTCTGAGTCAGACCATATTTTGGGTTCAAACGCTTTCAAATAGTTTAATCTTAAAAATCGCTAAAATAAAAAACCTTGAATTACAAAACCCATTATCATTCTCAAACAAAATAATTTTTGATACAAAGTAAAACAGTAATAAACTCACAGCTAAATATATTACAATATCTTGTCATTATTTTCTTTCTCTGCTTATTAGAGAAATATGCGCATTTCTCTATTATTTGATCAAACCACGTATATGTATAATACGTATATATGTGTTTGCTACGAAATATATTCGTAAAACATGTAAACCAGTTTTTTTAATTAACTTAAATAATCAGCAGATTATTCCATAGGAATTAAACAATATGATTTATATTAATTGATTAGCCGAATTGATGTTTAACACGTTCCGTGCCATGTGTACCACACACACACCGATGGTACACGTAAAAACTTAAACTTTCCATTCAGGCCGCCGATGATATACGATGTGATAACTACTATATATGTACAAACTAATTAATTATTGATGTAATGAAAGATTTTATAAAAAATTATCAGTCTTTAGGCGAACCATCATTAGCCTGAATGAAAAGTCAAGCAAAAACGACTTGGCACGGAACATGTTAATTAATGCTTGATTCTTAATCGATTGAATAACTTAAGGCTCATCGATAACCGCTGCACTTATCTTGGATTATAACATAAATTACAGCAACTTTAGATATATATTTTCTCGCTTTTGATTACAAAATGATTAAGCAAATATTGAGCTTTAATTGACGTAAAACTGATTCTCTGAATATTATGCAAACAGTGACATACATATTGTCAATATTGTTGTTCACAAAAGATATACAATTCTATTCTATATCCCGATGTGAGTAAACAACAAATTGTCACATAAAACAACTTACACGGATGGTTGGGTATCTTGTCCTACAGAGTGGCCTAGACTTGCTGCTCCTGATAGATTTAAAATAAAATCTTGTATAAAATGCTCTATAGGCACTTGTAAATTCTCTTGTCTTCTACGGTTGCTGCTTTAGATTAAAAACAAAATTATCAACACTTTTATTGCTTTTATAACAATTTAATATCTTAAAAAATTATAGTGTATGTAACAGAAAAGAAAAGAAATAAATTATACCTAGTGCTGCGACGTCCATCTTGAAAAGAACGAAATCTTCTTCTACTTCCAAGCATACTGTTTCTATTAGCACCACTTGGTTGTTGATTGGTATTTGACTGTTGATTAGTATATGTATTTGATAATCCCATTATCATTTCTATTATATCAGAATCACGATCTGTGCGCTGTGAGGACTATGTCAAAAAAGTATTTACATAATAATTAATATATTTTTAACATTAAGCGCCACCGATGACTAACAGTAAGCTTTTTATTGAAGCTGCCAGTCATCAATGACTGACAATAGAAAATATAAAGAAGTAACATATTGATATTATAAATATATATTGATATTTTAATTTAAATATATATATATGATAATTGAATTACTGATGATGAAAATTTTGAAAGTCAACTGCGGTTTTTAATAAATAAAAAACATATCTCACTTGATGAATCACTTTAATATCTGTTTTGTTTGACAATTTTTTATTCTTAAAGATAAAATATACTACTGAATTGAGCTAATTTGTTGCCAAATATGCATGCTGCTGTATGAAGACTGTTCACAGCTTATGTTTTTCATAGCTAAATGTGATCTTTATTATTATTGCATCCCTCAGTTTTGCGATATTACATAAATAGAAAGATAAATACAATTGGCTTGGCACTTAATGGTAAAAACATAAAAAAATTTAAAAGAAAAAAGAATGTACCTTCAATAATCTTCCTCTTGAAATATTATAACAGTAGGGAAATGGCCAATGTGAGGCAAAAAAAACCAGATCTTCAGGTCAATTAACTTCTTTATTTTTTTAATATGACAAACGTTTCGACCCCAAATTTGGGTTTTCTTCGGTGTTCAAAATTCACAGGAATAGGGAGAACTCAGTCCACCAGTCACGCATAGCCGACACAATGTTTCACTCTGTCATCTCAGGGATGACATGACCAAAACAATTTTTTGCAATATAATAACTAGCGCGACGGCCATCAACAATCTGTCGCGCGGTGTCACCAAAGAAGACCCAAATTTGGGGTCAAAACGTTTGTCATATTAAAAAAATAAAGATGTTAATTGACCCAAAGATCTGGGTTTTTGCCTCACATTGGCCATTTCCTTACTATTAAAAAAGAATGTAATATTAAACTAATGTACTCACATATCCCAAGATATCAACATCCACATCACTCATATCTTCACTATTAACTTCCATGCCAGAACTTCCTTCATTGCTGCTACTTTCCAACTCTTCAATGAAACCACTTGCACATTGTGGACATGTGTAATTCTAAAAAAAAAGTGGAAATAGAATTATCGAATTTATGTTATGTAATTATCTTATATTTCTCTGATTTATTCTATTATCTTTTAAGAGATCTGTCCTATAAGAGTTAAAACTGTCTAAAAAATATATATATATATGTGTGTGTGTGTGTGTATATACTCAAATGAATAATAATTTAAATTTAATATATTTTATATTGTCTGTAAGTCAGATCGCAATTTTAAATTAAAAAGTGTTTTTAAAAAAGATTTGTCAGTATATCAAAGCACAAATTAAATAAGATTTCATTCAATAATACATTTATTGCATCATATTTTAACTCTATGTACTTTAAGTCTCAAGTATACAAAACATAAAGCAGCATTTAAATTGCATAGTATATGCATATGTATTTATTTAAAACAGCTGAAAGGTTAATCAAAATACATATGTATATAGTATGCAACTTGTACTAATGTATATATATACATATATACGTATATATATATACATATGTGTGTGTGTACTTGTATGTATATATGTATATTATATATTCCACAAAACTACAGTTGTATAAGATAAATATAAAAACAACTATTATAACCTTTATACATTTTCAGGAAGTGATATAAATTTCATGAACTTACAAAAATAATAAAGAATAGATCGAAAGACTGTGTTTTGTAAAAATAAATTAAGGAAAGACATTTTGCATATGATAGAGATTCTTGGTCACGCAGAAATGTTTCGGTTTGAACACATTTGCAATGTTATAGATACTAAGATTGTGGGAACATATGAATAATATTGTTATAAAATTACTACAAATTACTTACTGGTAATAAACGTTCAATTTCGACACTACATTTGTGGCAAAAAAATCGGGACATTGGAGTCCCGTCTACAACGGCCTCCGCCATCTTCTATCTATCTCCTCACCATCCTCACTTCCTCTAAACTGCCATTAAATTTTCCAACGATGAGAATGTATGTATCTATAGCACCTATACACACACACACACACACACACACACACACACATATATATATATGATCACTAATTATATATACAAACCAAATACGTGAAGGCCTTTGCACGTGAAAAAGTTTTAAGGCCTTTACACGTGAAAAAGTTTTAGTCGTAACCGTAAGGTCGTAAGCAAATCGACCAATGACAAGCCAGCATTCTAGCTAAAG
>QVNZ01019006.1:0-34892 GCA_014825645.1 Pseudomyrmex dendroicus
AATTATTTTCTATAATTATTTTCTATAATTAAATTGTTAAATCATACAGATTTTAAGTCTGGGCCAGAATATCTTCAGCAAAAAAACGCAACCTTGAGTAATTAACAAGTAAAATAATATTTATTCGCCGAGTTTTAAATCGGAAATCTGAAGAACGTGACATTGGAAAAACGCGTAAGAACTTTATATTTTGAAGTCGGATATTAGTAGCTTCTTGCACTTGAAATTTTTTCTCTGATATATTTAAAGCACTAGATTGTAAAAATACAATATACACAAAAATTTTTGTGTATCATATTTTTTTGTGAATTAAATTAATTGAAATAAAAGTGTTTTATATGTCTTGTTTTATATGTTTTTTGTTATAACAATTTAAAACATATAATGTTTTAAAATTGTTCAAATAGTTTTCTTTAAAACAGTGTCTAAATTTATTCGTTTATTTCGTTATTCTAAAATAGCGAGCATTTATTCGGCAGCGAACAAACATTTAAGATCAACCAAACTCGTCTTTCCTGTTTACGTGCGGCACCTTGAGATACCGACACGTGAGAATCGCTAACACAGTTTTAAACTTGGCAAGCGGACAAAGTACAAAAAGAGTTTTTTTGACTATAAATGCAATTGATCAACAAAACAACGCAATACAATACATACAACTGTAATATTGTAGAAATTGGAAACGTGCCAATTGTCGACTAACAGTTTACATCGCTCATCATTATTAATTGCTACATCTTTTACTGTAATTCTGTCGATGTCAATTCTATCACTGTAAATCTGAATGTGTTATTTATGCATAATATACTACGTATAATAACAGAGTAATGTCTGCTGATAAAACTGTATCGTCTTAAATCTGCTTCTTTTTCTCGTGGCATGTTGTGAAATACGTGAGAGATGTACTTTGATCGTGTAATAAAACAGCATCAATCTCGATCGTCGCAAGACCATACATATATTCGCGGCTAACGTGAGTATATCTCTCGTGAGAGACACGCTTGGCCGCAGCTGCCTTTCTACAACTGGGGAAAGTTCGACATCCGTACTGCGTATGTGTGTGTCCTCATCTTCTATTTTCAATCACAAAAACAGTCGCAAAAATAGTTTTTCTTTCGAACAAAGAGAGAAGCTAATGTGTGCTCGTAGTAATTTTTTGAGAAAACTAATGGAACACATTTTGAGGATTAGAGTGCACGATTTCTCGTGTCAATATTGACCGAAAATAAATCGTCTGTCGCTTATCGCGCACGTGCAACTAAAAAATACATTAAAAAAAATCTTTACAGAAAATTGTAAGCCTCGATTTAAACGCAACATTCAATGACCGAACGCGTTCTTAAGATACAAAGTTAGAAACGGGAGGACATACACATACGTCTCTCTCCGAGGATCGTCATTATACCGATTTCTGAAAATCCTCGACCAGTTTCTAATTCTGGACGCGCATCGCCCTGAAAACGAGAAATTTGCGCTCCGCATCAATCGTCAGGAAATTGAGGTCGCATCTGGTTTTCGCACATCTTATTTTTTTTCTCAAAGTTGTTCGTGATGCTTATGTGTGTACACATATCATTATTTTTGTGATTGAGGTCGAATTTGGTCAGAGAGTTTGGAAACTTGCTCGAATACTTACTCGAAATGATATACGAGCAAAACGCAATGGAATTTAGTGTATAAACTATAAACTTATTATTTTTTCTCTCATTAAACAAGCGCGACGACTAATTGTCTCACTCTAATATAAAAAAGCGTATGTTAATATCGAACATATTAGATTCGAATCTATCAATAATGATTGATCTTTTTTTTTGCTGTCTGTCAAATGTATAGTTTTGACACGTAGCGCTTGTCTATCGCGTCAAAGCAATCAAAGTGAAAAAAAAAACGATAATTTTGTTTGTTGTTATTGGAATCACTTATTGGGAATGAGTCCAAAGTGTAATTTAGTATACGCGACAGTTCCCGTTACGGAAAATACGCTTACGAGTACGATTTTTGTCGCGATTAGTTTTTGTATAATATAACGTCAGAATACTTACATAACATAAAACTTACATTACATAAATGAATGTCATAATTCTCTCTGTCTATTGTTTATTTGTAAAACGACGTTTTTTTTGTTTTGACAAAAAATCGGATTTAAAAAATTTAAAATACAACGAGCATTATTTAAGGACTAACAGGAATCGTGACTATATCGTGACGTTTTCAGTGAGTAATATATTCCAAGGTATATATTTTGCTGTATAAACTGCTCGTTTGTTATACGTTTTCGTTTATTTCAATATGTTTTCGGCGTAATTTGCATATAAATCACAATGATTATTGTAATCTTTCGGGTGAGATAAATTGACATTCATTTTAATTACGCACTACTCGACACTTTTTATGCTTATCCGAATTGCAACATTTCTTTTCGAGAATCAGCGTAATATTTATTGTTATTATAAGTCTTTTTCTCTAACTATCGTTATTATTATCAAAAATATTATCATCAAAAATAGAGTTAAATTGACTATTGTATTAATTAAATTACTAAGTAAAATCAATACAAACAATTATTCAATATATCCAAATCTTGGTAATTGTAATGTCGCCAAATACTTTCATATTTGCGACATGCTAAAATATGCAAATATTTTTTTATTTGATGTGATTGTAAATCGATAGTGCCAGATATATCCTTGCTAACTCAGGCACAAGCATTCAGTTTCACACTTGAAGGCTATTATTGCAGTGGTGAGATAACTCAAAAAAATGCACGTGTCAGCTTTACACTATCTCAATTTTCCAAAACTAACAGAAATTCTACATTGGTAATCAAGTCTTGTTACCATTTTACGTATGTATCTCTAAATCTAAATTGCCCCAATATCTAGCAAAATTGTTTTACACTGAATTTTGTTTTCTCTTTCTCACGTATAATTTGGTTTTAGAAATCAATATACTTTCTCGGTAAACCTTATCTTTTTAACGATTCTATTAATTACTTTGCAAGATAAGAATTATATTTTCACACCGCACGTATGTTGTCATAAAAAGTTGTCATTTCTTACGCGCAATTGTTAAATCTGTATTATCATTTATTATAACGCGCTCTTTATCATGTAAATAAAAAGTGTGTTTAACTATATCAGTGACTCATTACGATCAAAGGAACTTCGACTAAAAACAGTCATCGTTAGAGATCAACACGAAGACAGATTTACAATCAGTTAACCCAGATAAACCTTGCTATAATCCTATATAAGGACACTATCCACGAAAGGAAAGAACTAATCTTTTACGTGAGCCTGACAAAAAGTCGCGAAAATAAAGGGTAAACTGCAAGCGACCGAGTGCAGTTACGTTACTCATGATGTGCAACAAAGAAAAGCGAGTTTGTGACTCATCCCGTTATTTGTTTTATACACGTCGCTACTTATAAAGCTGGCTCAAAAATTTCCTTTTTTCAAGGCCTTTTTTTTCTATATCGCGTAACATTTTTTTTTATCGCTTAAGATGCCGACAGAGATGAACAGAGAAGGCATTTAAAAAATTAGAGACCAACATTCCTCAGATATCGTTAAATGCCTACATTTCGATATTCGATACTTTCGCGGTGTTGCAAAAATTCTTGCGCGCACGTGGCTTCCGGATTAGAGTCGCGTTTCGTGGACATTTCTTGTTTAGAGATGCTAAATATCAGACTGCTCTTCAACGCACAAAAGAATCTACATTTTATAATTGTATGAAAATATATACATCTAAATATAAAATTTACATTAAAAAAATGTGTTTTTTCTGTATATCTTCTGTATATCTTTTGTGCATAAAGTGATAATTAAGATATCTATGCTCAGGTTTATCTCCGACCTCGTTACACAAGCATACATAAAATTGCAAATTTTATCTGACTGAAATAATGAAACTAATGTAATGTAAATATGATTCATTACATAAAGAGTGTAAAACTTTCGCAACTATCTCAACGAAAGACTAAAACTTATTTTTATGTACGAACTTATGTTTACATGTAGAAATATTTAGCGTGTCGTAAAGAGAATGAGAGGCCAGAATATTACGGACGCGCGAGAAGCAAGGTCGCAATGCAAAGATTCGCGAGGTCATTTACATGGCGTGATTATATGTACCGAGCGAAAGAGCGATTGCGTTTCTCCTTTCAACAGGTCTACTACTCTTCAGCGTGTAGGTAGAACGTGGTTATTTCTGATTTTTCTCAAAACATTTGCCTCGAGTAAAGAAAAATAACGTTCCAGATACGCGCCGCGTGCACAGATATTATTTTTAAATCGGAGTTGTATTGCATTGCAGTTTGACGCGCCCGACATATTTTTGTTGTCATAAATGATCACTTAATTTTTACGTTCGAAAAAGAATAAGATGTTACTACAATAATTGTGATTTTATGCCTAATAATATATGATATTTACACAATGATTAAAATAATTATACAGGCTTTTGAATTTAAGCACTTTTCAATTAGATGTTTGTTATGTTTACATATGTTTAAATTGCGATTGTAACACTATTAAATAATGTTTTCAATTGTTGTACAAACGTTTTTCGACCTTGTTTGTCTAGTTATTAAATTTTTATGTACGAACTTATGTTCGTTTATTAAATTTTACATGTTTATTTTTGAAAGTTAAACGGCTGAAGAGAATAAACTAAGTTGACTATTTTACCAAAGTCGAAAATGTTATACGTGTTTTACCAAATTATATTAAGTATTAATTTTGAGGAATATTTGATTTTTTAAATTAAAAATATACGTATGATCTGAATCGTACAATTTAAATATGTATATACTTTGAACATTAAATTTAACGCGTCTTTAAACCAAATTGTTTCAATTACTTTGGTTACGTATCGTTCTAAAAATAAAGAGAGAGTTTTGTCACCGAGGAAGACCTTTTGCCGTGATGAACTAAAGCATTAATCAGCGCGATATGACACAGAAGATAACAGAGAAATATTGAATTTCATCCTTATCACATTAAAGCACATGAGCAAAACCATTGCATTTTACTTTTTAAAAAAATCAATACGAAATACTCCAACAATCCGATATAGAAGGACACACAAGGAAATGAACTGCGCACAATGTGGGCAAAAAATGAAATAATGTGAAAAAATAACTCATGACTGACAATTTTAATAAAAAAAAAGAACACAATTTCCATAATATTATTTATACTATTCCTTGTGTGCCATTTTCATCATTTGCACATAAATCTTCACACCCACAGTGTCAATAAAAAGCTGTACCTCTTGAGTGAGTTCCGCAGTGGAGACTGGTAGTGGAGAATTCTGTGTAACAGTTGGCGTGTCAGTTGATGTTGAATCAGATACACTAGGACCCGCCGAATCCGCATCTGTGTTAGGCTCATCGATATTCAACAGATAGGCGTGTATAGCATTGAGGCCAGAGTTCATTCTATTGTATCTGCCAAGTGAGTTTAGTTCTTCAAACAGATCCCTCTGATAATTCAGCAGCATGGAATCCGGGTTCTTTGGGTGCAGGAACATTGGACGATGAATGATGGTGTGATCCGTGTGCCATCCGGATCCATTGGTGAGATCCAGCGAGCCTACATTAAGCGTCCGAATGTCCAGACCAAGATAGGACTCCGGATCGACACGGAGCAAGGAGAGCAGCAGTGCCAATTGGAGCAGCTCCTCCCGATACAATTTTTTCACACACAACATTTTGCCGTAATCCAAAGATCGAATCGCACACAACAACACACAGTTCTACGTATTCTGCGATCCTGTTGTCACACTGGCTGGCAGTCGAGTGTGAACAGTGGGCTCGTCATCACGAGAAAGTGACGTGACTTGACAGGATGTTCGACATAGCACTGAAGTAACACCGGAATAATCACAACGAGAATGTAGTCTTTCTCGAAAAAAAATGTTCATCGACCGTCTGTTTATGCTACGAGACGCATCTCGAGCGATTCCAGGACATAACAAGCGTTTTTTAGAGGTTAGAATACGGAGTAGCACGACTCCGTTTTGACCGGTTTTCGCGGGAAAAGACGCGCAGAGCAGTGTTGTCGTAAAACGCAAACCGTCACTCGAAAAGCCGGGACGATAATAAAAGATCCGCATCTACCGTCGGGGCCGGTGTAGGTCAGTACTTACGATAGAGAGTGGTACGAAAATAACCTCAAAATTGCGCACACACGAGTCACATCAAACTGAACGCGCGTGTCACACACGCATGTCTCTCGGCGCTGCTGCTTTGACAGCCGACTACGACACCTCCGTGTGGCGCACTCGGGCAACCAATCGCGCTGACAGTGCGTGCAACGGTCGAGACTGCTCGTGTGATCCACGCGCGAATCAGCTGCGATTCAAGAGCGAGCAGGACGGAGAAACTGTTTGACAGTCGGTCTCACGTACACATACACGTAATTATACGAAAATGCAGTAGCGCAAAATAAAATAAAGAAAACAGTCAACCGTCGCGTTGTTCGAAAAACGAAAGTAAACTGAAGAAAACTTCGACTGTCTCGAAACTCCAATAATCACGACCGATTAAAAACATGTTTCACTTTGCTCGTGCCCGTGTTCATTTATTACCACTGCGCGATTGACGATCTTGTTAACAGAAAACACTTTAATACTCACACAACGCGTGTTACGCACGGAGAAAACTGCTCGGTCAGCCGAGCCGAATTATCGCGCACCTTGCCGGGAGAGATCGTTCGCGATATGTGACTCAGCAATCGCAATGTCCGTTTGCGCTGGTTCCGTGCTTACCAGTGTCGCACCAAGGCGACGAGTCTCCCCGACGGTTTCCGACCGCGACCGATCCGCGCGTCCCGCTTGGCGCGCCTTCGCGAACGATTGTTTTTTGCGCGCTTTTATTTTACAAAGAAGCAACAGTAATAACAAGTCTCGACGATCGATCTTTCACATTATCATCGTCGACGATAACGTTATTAATACTGCATCGTACGATACAGTCGCATTAGAAAACAAGTGTAGAAAACAGTACGTAAAAACTGCTGTTTCTCTCATTTAAGGTCAAATATATTTATCTCTCTCTCTCTCTTTTTATGTACTAATCACTACAAAGAAAACGTTATTCTTCGGACCGGTTTCATCATCTCCTATCAACTTAATATAATCAGCTGATTATATTGCATTTAATCAGAATATATCTTTCAATAATCGTCTTTTGATTGATAAAACTTGAAATGGATCTTCTGAAACGTCTTTGATTACGTTTAACGGTAAATCAATTTGATAATTTTTTTTCGCAAAGAATTGACTAGTCTCCGTTCTCAATCGATTGCGGAAATAGATCACATATACATACAATCGGAGCGCGTAAGCGCCTCTTTCAACATGAGAAAAACACATTGCACCAAAATAATATATGCTTTTCATTGTTAATCGATATTATTAGGCGCGACTTTACACGCGAAAGCATTTATGTGCGAACGTTTCTGTTTGTATTTTTATTGTGCAAAAATCATTCGGAAAGAAATACGTTCCTGAAGAGTTTGCACGAGGCAAATATCGCATGGACACGTGCGATGTTTTTTACCTTCGATTAAAATACGCGTGTAATATCTACATGCGTTGCGAAACGAGACAACAAGTTTGCTTCTCCAACGAAGAAGCTACACGTACACTGTTTTTATTCGTTCCTATTCCGTGCAACTTCGATTCTCTCATCGCGAGACGACTCTGTCGTCAGTCTCTGTGAATCAGAGGCCGGTATTTATAATACGATCTTGTGTTTGAAGTAATCTTCAAGTTCGTTTGCCGAACGGACCGTTTACCTAGATTTACCCGAAGATCGGCTTAAAACAATATACATATATGTGTATATTTTTTTTATGCTGTATAATACAATACTGTACTATGTAGAATTTAATTTAAAAAGTTCATTGTATCTTGTAAATAATTCACAAAGTCGCGGAGACCATCTATCGATAAAGTAAGTCGCTCTCAAGACATTTTAATGAAGTTGTGCATGTATGTATATTGATCACTTCTATTTTTCAACAACGATCATTCCCGTCTTTTCTTTCGACATTATAACTACGTGTTGCGACACTCGCGATGGTTTTATGATCTTCGACCTTTGTCACGTGATCGACTACGCGTCGTTGCCACGTTTCTCGCGAACGCGAGCAAAAACCTGCGCATATGCGTAATCGCTTGTATACGCACTTGTATATGTATATTAAGCGAGATTTCCATTTACGCTCTCGCACTTACCTGATACACGGTCGACGACGATTCGCCATTCGGCGACAACGATCGCATTTGCGGTAGCGTTTCCGTGAGTAGCATGGTTTTTTTCCTTCACACGAAAAACAACGTCAGAAATCTTCTATATCACTGCGATTACGCTCGCGTTATCACAAGTCCACTTCTCCGTCAGCCCACCAACACAGTCACTGTGCTCTCGATTACGCGATCTTTAATACGCCACGATATGGTTTGTCAGACGCGTGGTCACGAGATCGACACTTTCTTCAAAGCGGTTTTATTACCGTCGCGATCAATTCCGCGTTCTTAAGTATCTTAAATCATCTTCTATTTGTTTTTGTTAACGCTAAAATCGCGATATCTGTTGCGCGGCAGTGTGGCGATCACGTTGTTTACGACAAAATATTTACATAGAATTAATAGAATCAATAGATGAATTTCGGATTTGTGTCTCAGAAAATCGCGATGCGAAAAGCTATGAAAGTGCCAAACTTTACGAAAAGTAAAAATAAAAAGAGTTGTCGGTCGCGTATTTTGTGTTTTGTAGTCGTATTTCAATGTCGCGCGCGCGCTAACCAGTATCATTATCTATGACATATAGACAAACGTTATGCAATTTTTCACTACCAAGATGGCGTGACATTTGTAGTTTCTTCCGCTTTTTTACTGAACATATTTCATTACATAATAACTATTTATCACATATACATGTGATAAAACAGTGTTGCGAAGAAGCCGCCATTTTTTCGCACGTGTCGTTTTTATAGTACGCGTAAAAGCATTACATTTCAAAGACATAATTTTTTATAAATACTGAAGTTATTTTAAACACAAGATAAATTATAAGTAATTAAATCTTAATTAATTATAAGTTTTTTTTTTAATACATTGAGAGAGAGAAGTTACTTTTAAAACTCCTTGATATATGTACTTTAAACATATAATATATTCATTTATATACTTGTGTGTACATATATATCTCACATTCTCTTTTATACAACAAAATATCTATGACAACAGTACAATTGAGAACGGTATACAATATATATGATTACGTCGGTACAATTTATACATATATAAGATGTAAAGACAGCCTCGTTCCCTTAAGACGTATAATCGTGTCGTGATTGCGTAAAATACACACGTATATTCATAAATATTCTTGATTCTTAATTTTCTGGTATCCAGTCTTTCGATATATAGCGTTTGTTTCGTCTCGCGTACGCAGTGGATTCGCGCGATACAACAGAATATATATATTTTCTTAATTAAAACAAAAACAATTCATTAAATCGACACGGCCATCGATATTGATGTTACTCATTCTGATAAATTACATTCGCACTTAAGACTAAGAAGAATCTGGAGTAACTACTATATCGAAAATAAAGAACACGTTTTATTTTCAAGATCGTTGTGGGAGGATCGGAAAACTCACAAATCGCAGTTTCGATCGATGAACACGCATGTAACGAAAGTATTACGTTATATGTATCTTAACACGCGTACTTTCGGACGTACTTGTAAGAGTTTGTCATAAAATAGGCCAATTAGGTCGCATCTACCGCGTTGTCCGTTGATTGACTCTTCAGCGAGAGAAGATATTCGTTAGTGAAAAAATATGTTATTTACACGTAAGGTCTAATTGTGCGTCGATTTGTTTTTTTTTTTTTTGTTTTTTGTTTTAATTCGCCGTTTCGGAGTGTATCAAAATCTATTTAATGGAATGATAAAAATGATCGATGCTGCCGTTTATTTACAGACTTTCGCTTACACTTACGCTCACACTTTTCTTCTTCACGTGCGCGGGGAAAGTCTCGTTACGTATATGTGTGCGTGTTTGCTTGTGAAATCTCGTTAAATGTGATGCAAAATGTTATAAACATGCCGTTCGACTAACTAAATTGAGTCCAATTGGAGAAGTGTTAATGAGAAATATTAAATGTTGAGAAAATGTCATTTCTTATAATTACGAGAGTGAATGAAGGGCAGTTTGAAAGAACTTATATCGAGGAAATTTAAAGTATACTGTCTTTTATATATATTCGTGTCTTGTATATATATTCGAGAATGACAATTGCGCGTTTCATTTAATCGTATGCGTCTCAATTGTTCAATCATAACATATTTAACAAGAACACACAGAATTTTGTAAAATCCGAAGAAAAAGCAGTGTAGTTTTTGACGATTGCCCGATTGCAGCGGAAGTGGTTTTGTAATCGGCTAATTGTTTTCCCCGTATAAGTTGATTTTAGACACTTTGCAGACCTCTTCACGCGGCGCGCGTTTTTATATATATATATCCGAAGTGAGAATGATTTTATAAAATAGACATCTAAGTTTTTTTTCTCAGCCTTATATATGTAATCTCAGAACGTTACGAATCAAGTCCAGATCGTAAAAATAATTAGCAAATAATAGTCTAATATTTTCATTTAATATCTTTCGCTGTTTTCTATCCGTTTATTGTCCAAGCAGTTGATAGAAAGAAAAGATGTAAATTACCACGAAATCTATAACGGAACTTTATACGTCAATGTGCAATTTGTGGCGGTTGCGCGTGTTCTGTTCGATAAATAAAAACTTACGCGATTGATGATAAAACCTAGTCATTTGCGATTATACAATGTGGTGTTGAAAAAACCGGGACGTTCGAGAGATTTTAAATAAGCTTAGCGTCGACGTCGTTACGTCAACATCTTTTACAAAGTAGTCAAATCGAACACGGAACACGTCTTTCTTATATTCTAATACATGCACACCGTATATATATATACATATAAAGCGTTCTTCAGATTATAGAAATTTATTTATTTTTTATTCTCATAATAAAATATCCAAATCTATCTATGCTACTTCTCCGCATGGAGAACAATCAACTCCACGCGAGACGTATCCTGCGCCTCCACAGCAGCCACTAACAAACACCAATACGCGACACACACGGTACATCGATCTTTTTGTTTCACAATTAATTCGTCACATATATATATATATATATATATATATATGTATCCATCTGGCACGCGGCCGAGTGTTTTTTTCTTTAACACCTTTTTATTCTTTCTGGACGTTACGATACGGTCACAGACTCCAAGTGATTTAACGCTTCCTCGCCGTACATTGATATGCTACTTAAACGTGCGGGACGATTGCTTTCGTACACTCATGATAATCTTATATATTTTACCTCTAAATTCCGGCGCAACACGTCGTACCGTAAGATTTTATACACGCAGGACTTACCTAATTAGCGATTTTTCTTCGACAAATTCGTCGCACAAGCTCGACTCTTCCTGTTTGAAGTAATTATATTGGATGGTTTTCAGGAGTGTGTAGGGCTTGGACATCACGTGAAGATGTGATTGCGCTGTCGCTCTCTCCTTATGATAATAAATAAATGTCACGGGGGAGACTAAAGCTTTCGATGCGTCAGTAGGCGTATGTCGTTAACCCTTTTGTTTATTACTTGCCGAGCGTCGGCGCTCGACGACGCTACTCCAGGAACAATGTGATGTCTTCGCCCTCTCATGGTTTTCAATTTTTTTTTTTTTTTTTTTTTTATACTAGTGATTCGAGCGGCACGCACTGCGTGCACGGTAAATAAATACTTTCGAAAGTGCGTATAAATCGGTGTATATAATGTAATTACGTACAAACTATTCGGCTTTTTTACTTATGCTCGTTGTGGGGATCCCTCCCGGCGAATAAACTATGATAACGAGATTTTTTTTTTTTTTGTACAGAATTAGGACTGTTGAAATATTCCTTGAAGATTGTTTTTTTGTTTTTGTTTTGTTGATCGCGCGCGGCGGAAAACGATCCCCCAACGGAGACGACGGAAATGGGTGGCTTTTGATTTTACATCTAAGATGATGGATGAGATTCTTTCTCCCTCTCCCCTAAGTAATATTGGGGTCTCACTTTTTTTTCGTAGGCTATATCACGTGTTGCTTAAGGATATTGCGCGTGAATAATAAGAATTATGTAGAGAAATATCAGCCGCACTACGGCAGAATACGCGCATCGGCTCGTTCCTGTTCCGTTTTCTACGAGCAAAGGTTAACTCGCGCTCTTCGTTTCGAAGTACTCGATGAGCCAATCGTTCACGTCTTTCGCGTTCATTTTCACCCAGTGAATGTTGAACTTCACCATTTCCAGATTCTGCAGTAGTACGCGATTGCCGTTGCGAATATCGTGCTGCTTGAAGAACTCCACTACCTGCAAAACAATCGTCAAGTGTTTTCGATGTGCCGCGACGCAAGTGATCGGAGAAATGTATCATTTGTTTTTTTCTTACCTCGCGAAAATCGTACTCGGTGATAAAGTTAGGGACGATCGTGGCTATCAGATTGTTTATCGAGAGCGATTCGTTCACGTACAAAGCTTCTATCTGCGGCCAGTAAGCTTTAATGTGGCGCCAAGCAAGATCGTACGAGTTGGCACCGACGGACGTTATCATCGTGTCGACAGCTTTCGCCGAGAGCTTTGCTTGCGCGATCAGATCTTGTCTCAGCGAATTGCGAAGGTAAAGCTTGAGCAGCCAGGGATCCGTTGTTGAACCTAGAGCTTGCAGCAATTCCGTCTTCTCGCTTTCGACTTGCGTGCCATGCGGTATGTTGAGAAAAAATTGCCAGCACTTACGCCACTCGGTCTCTCCGCCGAATTTGACACCTAAATTTGCGCGCAGTTTTATATTTTTTGTACATTACTCTTCAAGTTTAAAAATAATTGAAATATCGGTTTTACAACGAGTATTTAATACACACACGCCGTCTTATTTACCTGCCAAGTAAACGATAGATCGTAGATTGGGCGCGACGAATTTATTTTTTGACATTCGTTCTTGAAAGAGGGTCTTCGCGGAATTCACCACATCTTCCATTCCCAGTTCGATGGCGGATTTCAATACTGCGGTTCTCAAAAATCTGTGTCGAGATGGCAAAATATTTTAGAATTCTAATCAAAAATTAAGAAATCACATAAAACAAGCAAGATATACGTTTTACACTAACTTATGCAAGTGAGAACCTTCGTCCTTCCAACCGACGAATCTCGTAATCGGGTTCAATAATCGCCTCCAGAATGAGATGTATTTTTTATAGGCTTCGCTCTCGCCGAGTCTTCTTTTCCACGAATTCAAATATCGAAGCGCGGTCGCCCACGGCACGTAATCCCTCTCGTTGACGAGATAAAGCGAGAGTTTCAACGGGACGGAAACGTTCAACTCGCCCGCGTCGCAGAGCGAAAACGCGTCGTCGATGAGATTCGCCCGATCCGCCGGACTGAACTTGGTGTGATTTGTCAGCAGTGTCTTGATGATCGAGTCCCACATCTCGTCCGGATAATTGACCCGATAGAAGCCGGTTTGATTGATGTTGCACTTGATGTATTCGTCGCTCGGCATTTCAAAAGTCGCTAAACGAAATTAACAAGATGTTTCAAATAAGATATGACATACGTTTTACACATTGAATAAATAAAACACACAGTAAATCTTGATATAAGTTTGCTGTTACCATTAGTCATATTCATCCACACTTCCTTGATTTCTGGTTCTTTGTCTGCGTAGCAGTTCAACGGAACGAACCACTTGTAGCGCGAAACGTTCATTCTGCTCTTTTGCGGTGAAATGAGAAATCTCTTCTGTGTGGCAGTTACTGTCTCGCCGTCACGCGCGATGGTTACGAGCGGATAACCCGTTTTTTGTGTCCAGGTGTCCATTATTTTCTGCCGATAGTTTTTAATTTTTTATTAAACGTACAAACGAAAATTTCTATATTTATTTCCTTATTTTTTACTTACTCTTATGTTAATGTCAGTGTTAGACTCAGTTGAATTTCTCGCGTGCTTAGTGAGAACCTCCCAGAAATCGTTGATGTCCGTGTTGCCGAACGCGTGCGAGTTCAGATAGTCGTTTAACGCGTGTTTGAAAACGTCCTCGCACACAACCTTCTCCAGCATGTAGAGAAT
Source organism: Pseudomyrmex dendroicus (assembly GCA_014825645.1). Taxonomy (NCBI): domain Eukaryota; kingdom Metazoa; phylum Arthropoda; class Insecta; order Hymenoptera; family Formicidae; genus Pseudomyrmex; species Pseudomyrmex dendroicus. The sequence goes on from QVNZ01019006.1 coordinate 14,215, forward strand.
CGCCGGGCCCTTGAAACAAGTGATTTCGTCGTAGATGTTCTTGATCTCGGTGGGATTTTCAACCGGTATGCTCATCGGGTGGCTGTTAGCCAGAACATCGAGCTCGAGCGCTACTTGAGTTTTGCGCAGAATTAACAGATCCATCATGTTCCACTCGGGCGAAATGTGATCGACGCTTTTGTACTCGAGGAAACTGGCCGCTCCCTCTTTCAGCCAAATGTCGTTCCACCAACTCATCGTGACGAGATTGCCGAACCATTGATGGGCCAGTTCGTGGGCCAGAGTGATCGCAATTTTCTCCTGGATCTCCGTGGATACGTATTTTGGCTCGAACTGCAGGAGCGGCTCTTGGAAAGTGATTAGGCCCCAGTTCTCCGTGGGTGGAGCGAGATTCGGAATTGCTATAAGATCTAAATAACAAGGAAGAATATGTTTATTATATATGAAGTTCGTATGCCTATTGGTTTGTATTTTGTGCGCATGTACCTTGCTTTGGCAAGGGGTAAGATATGCCGAAGAAAGATTCGAAGTAGTCCATAATGCGAGCAGCGGTGCTCACGGCGTATTTCATCCGATTAATTACATTCGCCGCGGCGTAAATGCTCACAGACGTATTTCTCTTAGTCAACTCGTAAATCCTGTCGTAGTCACATACCACGAAGGCCACAAGGTACGTCGACATTTCGACGGATTCTTGAAAATCATCGCGTAACTGAGAAAATAAATAACATCGATGACTGTAAATCACAGATGGTTGCGCAAATATTGTATCAACAAGTTTGTGAAAATGCTCACGAGATTTGTTCCCAGATAAAATCCAGCCTCTTCGGTATTTATCACGGGCATGTTGCATAACGCAATGTGAAATCTGTCTCTGTATATCGAGACTTTGAATTTGGCTTTAAATTGCGGCTCGTCGAAACAAGGAAATGCTCTGCGCGCGTACGTCGGCTCGAACAGAGTCGTGGCCAAGTATCTGAAGATTGAAAGAACGATTTTTTTTTTTTTTTCAAGACCGCTCATTTCGGTTAAAATAATTATTAATTGCGCAATTTTGTACTTCTGTTCTCCGTTGACATTGACAAAACTGCTGATATAAAACCCTTTAAGTTCGGTAGAGATCAGCGTCGAGTTGAAACTCAGAAATAGCGTGTAGTTGTTTTTCTTTCGAAGCGTGTCTTCCAGTTCCAAATAGAGTTGCTCGCGTTTCGGATATTCGAGTAACCTCGCGACCTTTAATTCTTCTTGACTATTTCCATCTTTGACTATCTGAAAAGTGACTCTCGAAAATCAAACGGGCATGTGCGATACTCGCGCGATCGTAGCTCGCGGATTTATTTACCTGCTCTTTTATTGTCAAGTTTTTACTATGGAAGACGATAAAGTTGGTCTCAACGTCGACATAGAATTCGATCGTGACTCGTCCTAAATAACAGGAAAAACCAAATTTAAAATCTAAAGTGGTAAGATTGGGATGTATGGTGAGATTGTACCTAGTAGGATGTGCGAACGTGGGTAACCTGATGTTATCCCATGGAAACATCTGTAAAACATTTCTCATATATATAATTCACGCTTGTTTAACTACTACAAGTGAACATTTCTCTGTAACGATACGTTAAAATACGCGTACTTCTCCATTTTCCATCCGCGGAAGATCATCCTCTTCATCATCCACCGTTCTGTTGGATAATTCCTCAGTACAATCACAGCCTGCAAAATGATCGGATTTATACGTGATATGTCTGAGAAAAATATAAACTTTGATGAAACTACGACTCTGTAGTCTTGACAATTAAATATACCATTTCGCAAAGGCGCAAGAGCGATGATGAGTGACGTAATGAGAAGTACCAGGCAGCAGATGCAAAGTACAATGTAAGTCTTTCTCTCAGAACACCTAACGACCTCATTTGCGCGCTCGTAAAAATTACGCCTGTGCAATCCCGCGTTGCTATCTTCTGAAACAAAGAATCTTCTGCAGAAAGAAACAAGAACAAAATGCTATTTTTGGATACACTATAGTCTTCTCAGAAATGTGACGAGAAATAATTAAAAAGAGATTGGTTTAACATAATTTTGCTATTATTTTTCTCGATATTAAAAAAATGTACCTCTTTGTTTGTGTTTCATCAAAAAACTTGTATTTTAAAAATAGTTTTTAAACCTGCATTCTAGTTTTAAAATAAACATGTTAGAATTATTTTTATAACATGTAGTATTAACGCACATGTTTATTTGTAATCGTGCGCGCACAATGCCATTCTCGAACAACCTTATCAGCGCGTCACACGTCGCGTCTGTTGTCAATAAACGGACTCCAGTAAAAGAAACTCTCTGCTAAGGGGATAAAGCGATAATAAACGCGTGGGCGAGAACGCGGTGTTGCGCGTATTACTTCAAAAGATCAGAGAGGGAAGCTTTTCTCTTATTGATCGCACGCACGTGCTTCTCGTACAGTCTATTCGCAGCACGGAGGGTTGTAAGTAGGCCATCTGGTCAAGCTATTCTTGTGGAAAAAGAACTGTTCAGCGATGCACGTTAAAGGCCCGTCAAAGGGAGCATCGAGGGCGCGTTAAAAGTCATGCGATTACATTCCGATTTCCAGCCATCCCCGGGAAAGACTCACCTGTCAGAAAGGCAACGTCATCCACATCCTGCTCGCTCATCGCGAACCGATTTGGCGGTCTTCGATGAACGACTTCTTTTACCTGACCGTCATTTGAGGCATAGGCGACTTTTATGAGCGGCTCTCTCTGTTCAGCCAGTATTCGTGTGGAACTCGTGGCTCAATCGGCGCTTCGTAGCGCTTTTTACTTTTCGATCGAGTTTTCGGCCGTTCAGCCGCTCACCCCCAAGGTTAAGGGCTCAACGAGAGAGAATTCTGATTTTGACAAATGGCCTTGGAAGAATTCGCCGTGAATGAGCCGGCTCGCGTGTGTCGCAACAGTTCGAGCCGCATCAATTACGATCGATTCGAGACGTTTGAATGTTCGCCACCAGGAATTTCGGATGACTGCGTGTCAAACGTCATAAATGGAGCAACTTGACCGAGCTGGTCGCGTCCACCTTTTCGCGTAATCTTTCGAACGGACGATCTCAATTCTTTCGAATCGATCTCGTGGCGATCGACAGTGTGTGCGTGTCGCGATCGAGATATAAATTCACGGGATTCGGGAAGTGAAATCACTAGAAATAGAATCGCGCGATATCAAACCGGATCTTAATCGGCAAGAACTCGTGCGTGCGACACGGCCGTTTCTGACGCACCGAGCACAAAACCAGAATATCGTAAAACACCACCAACACCGACAGCGTGATCGACCTTTACCGCAAGAAACCGCCAATACGCAACGACGATCTGCGAGCTCACGATAGCCGAATAGCCGAGTAGCCCGACACCATCGGCGAGTCTATAACACGCGACATTCCTTGACATTTCATTGGCATTAGAGCGTGGGATATAGCTACTGCGGTGTTAGGCAGAAATGGCGGCTTTCCAAACTCCCTGGTGGCGGACTGCTTTACGGGGGTAGTTTTGCTGGGTCCTTGTCAGTCGGGGGTGGTTGGCATCACGGTGGCGCCATCCGTGATCCACGTTTTGCAACCCCGTCCTGTATAACGGAAGCAGCCGACCGAACACGACGCGCGGATTCATGGCTTTTCATTTCGGCATAGCGAACATCATAAATCTGCGCTGACATCGCCGTTCTAGTTCAAGTTTTTCCTTGCCGTTACTCGCGTTCTCTGTTTTTCTTTGCCGTTACTCGCGTTATAGAGAATAAGCGCTAATTGATTATGTGGCTGTTGAATCGGGGGTGGAATTGCTCGTCGTCTCGCGACAGTAAAATAGAAAATAATGAAGAGAAATTTATAATTGTTGCTTTAGTAAAGAAACTTGAGATATTCGAAAGAGCGATACAAGGATTTTTGAGTGGAAAAAGAACTGATAGCGCAGCACCATTTCATCGCTCTTCATAAGAGGAAGTTCGTGACGTCGCTAGGGTTTTTTTTTTGTACGAGATTAAGAACAGAATGTTTTTCAGATACACATAAAAAAGCTTAAAAATCAAATATTTTGTGCGCGTTCTTCACATGAGACTCTTTTGAGATCAGAATCGAGGGCAAGTTGCGAATGGATCGGAGGTCGTTAGAAGGGTGTCGTATCGATTTTCTTTTCTCTCTCTACACAACTCCCCTCTGACAATTACATTACATTCATTCTAGCAAAATGTCGTTCGTGCTTGTATCTTGATAGAAGGTTTTCACTGTACTTTTGTTTCCCGCAATTAAATTTACATCCAAATGTAAATTTTTAAAATTAACGTAAGAAATTAAACGTAAGAAATTATTTATTTCTAAGGAATTTCTTTTAATCTCGTGTTTTTTTTGATACATGAACAATACGCACTTTCTATCAAGATAACGTTAATTTTATTTCCCGCAAGGAAATTATGGAAACGAGAATATTGGCTTGAATTAATTCAAGATAGAGTAGAGCGTGCTGCAGCACGCAATAATTGCAAGCAAGAGCCGTAAAATCAAAGAAACCTTTACACAAAGGTAGATTTTTCATATGTATGACTTATTTCCCCTTCTATTACACTTTGAGAGACTAATAAATTCTGAGCTTTATTGAAGTTCGTTAGATGCAAAAAGATCTTTCTTGTCAAGAAAGGTCAATAAAAAAAAAAAAGAAAAAAAACGGCAATAATAAAGTTATCAGATATGTCCTTTTTAAAACGCAAAGAAACCCGTTATTTGATCAAGAAATAAGCGAAGCATTTTAATCTTTTTTTATCGCCGATATGTTGCACAGATGTTTATTGCAAATACTAATCTAATATTTTTCGTGTAAAAATATTAGATTTATTAGTTTATTAGTCTCTCAAAGTCTATGATACGTATCATATCACAAATGGAATTACATCCAAAATCCAAAATGTTATAATGAATTATGATGTAATTCCATTTGTAATATGATTCATTATATGTATTTGATTTGATATCGATAAAAAAAAAACATTCGGATTATCGTAGTTGATAGCAATTTTACACAAAGGCAAAGTTTTCTTTGAATCTACTGATAAGACGCCAGTTTTTTTTTACCAAAAGAGGACAGACATATTTTATGTAGAAACATCTTCTATAAAGACGTTTCTACAAGCACGTTCACGAAAATAAATCTGCGCACTGGCGAAGTCTCGAAAGAGCTAATAATGTGCGGACTAATTTTGAAGTTGTCGAACATCGACGGAAAAGAACGTCTATTATAAACGGATGAACTTTTGAACTTGTGACCCGTTCCGGTTAGTCTCTTTCGACCGTAGAAAACAAAAGCGTCTCTCGTTCTCTTTATCTCTGTCACTACGCAAATTATTCAGAATTTCCTCCGGTCACACACAGTGAGTTTCACTCTGCCTTAAAATATATATCGTATCTGGTCAAACGGGTTTCCGGCACGCCAAACGAAACACTATGAAACATTCATGCGCTTTTTGACTCCAATATGTTCGTCGGAGCTACGCGTCCCGAAAGGATCAGGAGCGTTATAAACGCACGCCTCTTTCCGATCAATTTAGTTTCCGAGCACGTATCTACTGTTTTAGTGGCGGCGGTTTCTAATAAATTAGATACGCGCGCTGCCATTAATTAAAAGAAATTGAGATGTACGGAAATACCAGATACGATCGAACAGATGAATCGTGAACTCGATAATTCTCCGTTTAAAATATCTTTCGTACACTTGTGTATATTTCATAGTTTTACATGTGTGTGTGAATTCATCTATTGCGGACATTATAGATATATATGTACATCTTGTAATATTCGCGCATGCGATAGAAAATAGAAACGAAAACAAAATAATGTTATATACACAGAACATACCTGAATCGCACGTCTTTCTCGCGCGTCTTAGCGGAGCTTTCGCGTCCGCTTCAGTAGAATCGGCGGATTCGACGTGCTTGGGGGTTCTAGCGAGAGGCTCCAGTTGGATGTTCTCGCTGTCCTTTCCTGGACTTCCTTTCGGCATTTTATCGCCGCTTGACTACTTCCACTTGTTATATATCTTAACCGATGTTTTTTTTTTTTTTTTTTTTACTTAGCCTGTTTTCCGAACTGTCGCGTGTTTGTCAAGTGACATGCTTCAAGGTCGGTGCTGATCGGCAGCACGAAATTGCCTCCGCTCGACATCATATACTCAAGAAAGTAAACATAATAGGTCTTCTGCCATCTTTGAGTATCCACCGTCTTCACGACAGTATCGATCGCTCTCTTTCTATACTAAAGATGTAATGCTCATGTCGAAAATTATATCGAGTTACGTACTCTCGTAACACAGTTCTAACACAGTTAAGGCTCTCCACGTTGCTTGTACCAAGCTTGTACCAAGCGGTTTTGTCAACAGCACTTCGCATTGGTCCCAATATTGTGATATGTCGCGAATTGCCAGCACAAGCGATCGGATTTGTTCGATCTCATATAAAAGTGGTCGACGATTTATTGTGGTGTAGCAAGTTTATAAGTAAACATCTGTGCCTTTCTTCGAGGTAGTGCACACTAGTACAAATGTTTCATGATACTTTCTTCAGAATCTCGCGCTACAGTAAAAATGACGTGAAAAAGATCTAGTCTGGAGGTCAATATTCATACATTTTCTATCACTCAAGCATAAGTGTTGTGCGATGTGGAATGATTACAAGTGCCACAAGCGGCTTTGTCAATTATATTAATTATTCAGTCTTTTTTTTTTTTTTTATTCCCGTGTAATTGGTTAACTTCGAAAACAATGACAATTGTTTTTGCGAAAAGCCGCAATGTGTTCCATCCAACTTTCAAGCCTGTAACATAATTGAAGTGCGATCCGCAATTATAATTTCCTCATTTGTAAGTGTAATATGGGTTGTTTGTAGAGAGAAGCACTCGTATAGAAGAAGAGTTATTTTTGTTAAGCTCCACTGTGGGATCAATACTTTCAGAATAAATATCTATTTGCAATAAGAACAAGCAAAAGCAGAGGAAAAAGTATTAACGACAAGAGAGTTTGTTGCAAAATAATTCGTTTTCTTGTAAACTTAGTAAAATAACTTTTTCGAAAAATAACTATTACACGTGTATTATGTGCGTGTTTGTTTTTGACTGTGATTTGATTTTAATTATTATAGAATTTATTTTAGTGTTAATTATTGTAGAATAACAAATAACTTCTCACATTATTTTTATTATTTACGGTTTTTATTTTCTGCTGAAAAATCGCTGCAGTTTTTGTTTTGTTATATGAAAACGTGCGCCTATTATCGCACAGTTTGCAGTTTCTTTTTTCCGAAGACTAAATCATGCATCAGTGAACGTCGATGGTTAACGCTCCACATGAACGGTGCAATTAATTCAAAAAGAATGTACTTGACACGATTACATTCTCCGTGAGCAAACTCGTTCGGGTGATCTTCAACAATAACTTCAAGATTTCAAAACTTTTACGGAGATATCGCGTAACATCTATACAAGAACGTTTATTTGTGCAGCTGACGCGCGGATGCATATGTATGCAAATATATAGAACGAAATTATCGCGGAGCTAGTATTCGAAATTGTCAGTTATTATCGTACAGAGGAACATATCATGTATGTCGATATACCTGTGCCAATCATTGTGATGATCAACGTCAGAATGACGATTGATGGATAAGCAATGATAATCGCTTTCATCCGGTTTATCACTAAATAGCTCGATAGTTTCAACACACATTCTACTCCCATCACAAATATATTTGCAACTAATTATAATTAAATATCTACACGAGCATGTATATAGGAATATATGTGATACAAGTGAAAAAATTAACAATCCAATTAAAGCAATTGTTTATACATCACAGAAAATTATTATAAATAATTGTTACTGTTATTTCTCTTTAATATATTTAATGTTAATTGCATAAATTCATTATTAAACAATAACACTGTCAATATTGAATAAATTATTTATCCATATGATTTATTCTTGTTATTCTTCTGTCATAAAATTTTAGACAAGAATCCCAGGAATAATTAATGTGCCAGACGGGAATAAGCCGGTTTCGATTTTATTGGAGGCTGCAAACACACAGCTATGCGCGCGTGTACATGTCTTTCATAAAAGCATGCAATATTCGAACGCGGCAATTCGTAGCGGCCGTTCGTTTATTTTATCCTTCTGACACAAGAATTACGTGGAAATAACAAAACCGAAATTTACGTGGAAATAACAAAACCGTTGATTATTCCTGATGTTTTTACACACATAAATCGTAATATTAAAAAAAGTGCTGTGTAGATAATTACTATGTGCCTAATGATATATGATTATTCCAATTTACTCTGCGATATATTAATCAAGCAAATTGCGCAAAAAAAGGATGGAAACACTCACCTTTCTTCGCGCTCGCAGTCAATTGTTCATTATCAATCATCAGTAATCCGTGTTTCAAAAGCCAAATTCCTCGGTTGTCGATTGTGATTAATCGCGGATGATTGCTATCGCGTTGCTCTAATCAAGAACGAATTTATATCTGCCAAAACGCGGATTTTTCTTTCTCACTCCCGATCCCACGTTGCTTGGCGTTTTCGCCCTTTTTGACAGCGTTCGTACATTTTTAGCGCTCTTTCCTCGCGATGTACATACCATCAAACGCAATTTGCGATTAAGCGCGCGATCGATGTATCGTCGGGACTAAAGTTTCACCGCGACAACGGGAAAAGCTGGCACGCTCAACATCAATCCCCGGTGGCTGCGTCGCGCCGTTCAGCGCGCGCGTTCTGTCCCTCGTTGCATCGACGACGCACCTGCATCCGACGTGCATCACCGCCGGTCGTCGTCGACGATGATCTGCAGCTGGCAAGCCGGAATTTTTCTCCTCCACGTTACGAGAGGGTGACGACGCAAACGGTCGCACAGTGGGAATGGCACTGAGTGGAAACGCTTTGAGGACCGAACGTGGCTGAATTTCCGGACGCAGGGAGGCGCGCCGGTCAGGATCAGCCACAGGTTGCGCCCGTCTCGTTCACGCAGGGCGGGCGGGTATCTCGGCTGATCGTGTATGGGGTAGCAATGGTGATGGTGGCGGTGGCGGTGGCGGCGACGGCGACGGCGGCGGCGGTGGCGGCGTCGGCGTATGCACACGAACAAGAGAGAGAGTCGGCGAGAAAGAGGGAGAGAAACGGGAGAAATCGATTTACTTAACATCTCGGGAACTCTTTGGCCCTTCTGTGCTTTCGCTCGCCGGCGATCTCGATATCACGTAGTCGCGCCATCATCGGCCGAACCCTCTTGTATCTTTCGAATGACTGTATAAGCTGGACCGCGTCCAAAGGATGCGAGCTTTTCGAACACCATAAAATAATCGCTCCGAACTTCGAACAATTTATTGTCAACGTATCACGCAATGAACGCAAATAATTATTACTATTATTAGTCTGTCTCGGACAAAAAGATTGAAAAATACATTTAAAAGTTACATAAAATATTTTATTGAAATCTACAATAATTTTTTACATATTATTTTATTATTGTATAGTTTATGGTTTTATTTGAGACGATATAACTTTGCAGCACAGTTATGTAGTATACATTTTAAGACTTCGCCAGAGATATCGTAAAAAAAATAAAATATTTAGCCTTCTAGATATAAAGGAGTTTTATATGACTTTTTCTCATGTGTGTGTGTGTACATTTTTTTCCATGCGACATATACCTACATATATAGCACGCTATTATTAAAGATAGTAGAAGTAAACACTTTTTTGTGCGCATCTCTGCAAAAATATTGGTATTTTAAAAATACAAGTAAGTAATATATTAAATAGTCTACACATCTATCTCTAAGGTAATAAAATTCATTTAAATAAGTTTTAGATTGATATTTAAATAATTTTTAAATTGATAGTTCGACTTTCAGGAAAGTTTTCCGGTTAAACAGTCTGGATCGAGTTGCTTGTAAGATATGTTATCAGATAATAAGTATATAAGATAAATGTGCGCGATAACAATTATCTCATATAGGAGTTACTCGTCTCTGATACAGTTCTTCGTACAAATTGCAATAAGTCGCGTGTTGACTCTTATGAAAGTACTCGAGTAGAGCAATAATTCAAGACAAGATGCATGGCGTAAGTGACGTTGATAATGTTGCTTGTGTTAATCCTTGTTCCGCGCATTTATTCTCGATTCGCGATTGTCATCATTACAATGATAGCCGCATCTCGTAGATGTCATTTCATGGCGGCTTCACGGAAACCATTTTATTTGACACCTGGCGCATAAATAACGCGGTAGGAATGATCAGTTCGATGATCGGCATCATTCTCTTGACCGCATTGTACGAAGGATTGAAGTCGTATCGGTGAGTAAATACTTGCGTGTCAAAAGATGGAGAGCAATCACAGTTGTATTTTGCAGTGAGTATCTGTTCGCGCGCACGACGTGCACAAAGAAGAATCGGCAAAATATATCGAGAAAGTATGTGTCTTTCTCAACGAGATGTGTGCATTGTTTTTTTGTCACAGTTTATTATATAGCATTTGTCGTTTCAGTCAATTGTTGTTCTCCGGAGTGCATTTTTACCAAACGCTCTTGCACGTAGTCCAGGTAGTTTTCGGCTATTTTCTCATGTTTATTTTTATGTCATATAATTATTGGCTCTGCATTGCTATTGGAGTCGGAACAGCTCTCGGATACTGGCTGTTTGCATGGGAAAAAACTAACAACAATTATGCGGACTGTTGTTCGTAAAAATATATTTGTAAAAAATCTAAGGTTTTAAAATTTTACTAATAAGCATCATAATTGAGAATATATTCTTTTTTATAAAATTAAAAAAAAATGTATCGCGAAATATATTGTGATATTTCTGTATGCACACAAATTATAGTTTTTGCAATTAGCAATTAGTGTTTTATTCATTCAATATAAGCAGTGTCTTACAACGAATATATTTGGCGCAACGTTTTTCGTAAAATAAAAAAATATTTATATAATGTTACGTATTATACTTCGATGTATACAATCGATGTAACAATCAAGTTTTCAAAACTTGTAGTTAATTTAAAATATATAAATTCAATATAAATTCCAAGTCTTAATCGAAAACTGTCAGTTATCTAATCTAATCAGATCATCATTTCTTTTGATGTATATAACATATATATTCCATAAATTTCTGCTGCCAGACACGAGTCAGTCGCTGTTGAATATTTCGTATCTTACCGACAAACAGTGACACAGTGATGGCGGACAATCGGAGCAGCGCAGCGATTTATAACTGCTCGGAATCTGATATACAATTTGGTTCAGTCCGTCAAATTATTTTCGGTTGGGACAGATTCAACCTCATAATATGGCTCATGCTGTTATCGCTCTTCTGCATTTGGTGTGTAGCATTTTTTTGCAGCTACACGTTGGAATCGGAAGAAAATCACGAAAAACATCCTCATCATTGATCAAGAAACGTATTACAAAACGAAATTCGACATGGTTGTTGCGAACACTGAGGAGACAAACGTGAGTACTGCGTAACTCTCTGATGCTTAATAATAAATTTGAACAAAATGATTAATCAAAAATTGTAATAAATAATAATTTTTTAATATAATTGTTTTAGATAATTGATTAGATGCGTTCGATTTCAATCATTCTGGAGAAAAAAATTTGTAAAAAAAATATATTGTTATAATAGATAAAATTGCAATTATTATAAAATTATAATAAAAATAGTAGAATATTTAATGTCAATTAGTTTATATAATTTCTTTGTATGTTAATTCTTGAATTTTTACCACCATCTTTAAAACATTTCAAATTTCTATTATATATTTGCACTGGAATAATTAATAATACGTGTTGTTCAAATGTAAAAACATTGAAAGGCGTGTTAATGTTTCTGACGAGGTGTTCGATACGCAAAAAACGTTCGTCCATTTTAATAAAAGTAATAAAAGTTAATCTTAAGATTACGATATTGACAGAGAAAGAACATATATCTTAGGTAATGAGTATGGCATATAACATATGGCAATCGTATCTGTATAAACATACAAAAGATAAGAAATGTTTGTCAGGAGGAAAAGTTCGTTTTATAAGATAATTTGCAATTTCTCGTTCCTCTTATAGGAACATGCTATTTAAAGATCCAGCTACTTTTTCTATCTCATTCATATCTTTTTTCTATCCAAAAATGCCAAGAATTGCATTTGGGAGTTGCAAATCCCCGGAGGAATACCATGGGCTTACGCCCGACCTATTTGAGGCACACGTGCGGGAAATGGATGAAAACACGTTTGATACAGGGAAAAAATACGATGTTAGAATAAAGTAATTTACGAGTACTTTAAATTCTGTTAAAGATACAATTTTTCAAATTTAGTTTTTTTTTTTGAGAATGAAGGAAAATAATTGTCCGATGTGTGTTTCTCGATAGGGAAGCTGATCTAACGCGTGTAACTAGATGATGTGTGTAGCAAAACACTCTCTTCTATAAGCGACGAATACACGAATGTCATCGTGCGATTTATAGATCTACCAAGACGAATAGTCACGACCGAATGTCAGTGTGGTGACAGAATGATAGAAGACAACGTTTTCTGAATATGCATCGAGGCCCTTGCGGCCCCGTTAATCTCCTTTATCGCGCAACATCAGTCGCGTTGCGATACCCGAAGCTACCGCAAACGCGAAGGACGCCGGCGGCACTTCCGGCGATCGATCCTAGGAACTTACGCTTTTATTGTATCTTCGAGAAAGGAAAGTTTATACCGTAGCGGTTCAAATGTTAATGTACGTGCTTTTGTGCCGGAGACAACACACGTTTTTTCTTTTTTTCTTCCCGTGACACACCCTCACTTTTCCCGCACTGCCAGCGCAGTCTTGGACGGTCTTTGTGTGCATTAAGCCTTTTGAACCCAATAATCCATGCAGATTGCAGCTCAGCGGCTCGGGGGATTCTTCTTTTTTTTTTTTTTTTTTTCATTGCGACTTGCATGCTGTTTCCGTCCAGTTCGCTTTCTATCCCGACCTTTTGCAACGTTCTCATTTCACCAGCAAGATGGAAGATGATAGTGTGAATGCAGACTACCGTCATTCGCGTGTACGATCTTCCGACGCGCATGTCACGGATGATTGACAGCTGTTTACCAATAAAATTAATTCCTAACTGGCGATACGAAGGGTTGGAAGGACGTGTGTTTCGGCTATTCGATTAACGTTTCAGCGGATTGCTGAAACGTTTGCGTCAATAATGAATATCGTTGTTCTGCGAATTACGAGTAGCTTCAACGTTGTAGTTTTTTTTTTATACCAATATCAGAGTTACATAATCTCGATATAAAACTCACATTTTGTTACGATCTCGTTTCGCATGTAAATATATGCAAAACATCTCGTGGACTGCGATAGCTTTTTTTTCTAAAATGCGCGACGCACTCATAAGAAATAATATACGTAATCGAGAAGAATTGTGAAAAAAAGCTCTGTGTAACAGCGGGACGTACTGCAGGATCGAATATTCATGTGGAAGCGATTATTCATCTGACTAATCCGTAGGGATGAGTAAACGACTAGTTGATAGTACATATTTTTGCTACAATGTAATGCAACAACTTGAATGTGAAATGTCACAAAAGAAAAGAAAAATTGCACACTCGATTTATAGACAAAAGGCTTGTGACGAAAGCTTTTTACTGAACGTTCAATTTATGAACAAAAAAAAAAAAAAAAAAAAAAATGGGTCGCCAGCTGGTAAGCTGTACATTTCTCCTTTACGCATCAACCCCTCGGATAGTTTGCGCCCTTCTCTATCCGCCCTTTTATTGGAGAGCCAACTCCGTTTAATACGGTAGGTCCATATAAAATACTCCCACTTTGTTACTTCAGTTAGGTAACTTGTAGCATGTGTACATACAATGTGTGTGTAACACATATTTGTTCAACTAGAGAGAAATAGAGAGAGAGAGAAAGAGACTAGCAGATACATGTATCTGCTAGTTTCTTGTCAAAATAAGATAAGCTTGAGCTTATGACAGGAGAATTTACAGTACAGCTCTAGAAACATGTACTTTATATTGTTTAAAGTTTAATATTCTTTTTCGCGTCTTTTTTTTTATTTTTCAATACAACTAACTTTCTAAATCGTATTTTTCAATGTTCTTGCGCATGTATCGATTTTTTTTTTTAACCTGATATTAATACGACAAAATCTCGCGAACTACTACGAAACGTTTTAATTATTGTAAAATTTGAAGCATAAATGGAGAATAAATTACGACACATTCGGGTGAAGTATTCATAAGGAGTGAATGAAGAAGAGGAGGAAACTCTCGCCGCGGCGGATCAGTTTGGATATCAACGAACGGTAAGTGCTGCTTTGAAGTTCCGACACGTGAGGTGTGTACATAAAATCGAGTATGTATAAACGAGCTTCGAACTTTCAAAATTGGCCGCCGTCCAATGTGGTTTCTCCACATGTTGCACATTATAAATATGAAAATATGCGAGAAGGTCCGGAAGTGTATACGAATGTATACATATGCATGTGTCGCAGGTAAAACATGCTGGTGTACATTTAGACAAAACGTGCAAAAGCAATCTGAGACAGATCGATAGGTAAGTTTTGATATCATCGTGTGAATAAGTAAAACACCGAACAATTCTGTATGTACTGTCAACACTTTAGGGAACTATATTCACGAGAAGGAAAGAAACAGCTGGAACAGTGAGTTTGCATCAACTTTGATAGATGGCAACTGAATCTTATTTTCCGCGTGTATTTTGATTGAGAAGATTTTTCCTCACGTGTGTATGCACGTCGATAAAAGCCGCACGATTTTGAAATTGCGTTACGATAATGAATGCGCAGATTCGTATCTGCTTTCGTGGAAATATGACAATCATAAACTCTGTGTACACGAATTTCTTGTACGATTACATGATATCGTTCGAAAACGTTTTGAAAAGTCGGATACGTATATTGCAAATATAACATCTAATCGAACAAAATAAAGATAATAATAACAAACGAATAAGCGATAATGGAAAATGATAATTAATCACGCGGTCGTTCCGCAACGAGGTCATCGTGAGAAGATGGGAAGTCTTACTTCGTGCGTGGTTTTTGTTACACGTATATAAAGTTTTTCGTCATAAACAGATGCTAATAAATTCACAGGAACGCCGAGCCCGACGCTGCGTGGCCCGTGACATGCGAAATTCATTTAAATAACAATTGCTGGCAGCCGAGCGCCATTTTATGAAACGTAAAAATAAAAAGTTTGCGGCGTTATGTATATAAATATAGGATGATGTCGGGCATGCGCGTTAAAAAACACTTATTCCGCAGATACGATCGGACGTCATATTTTGCGGCAGCGCGCTGGAATCTGATAAAACAAGTGCGCAAGTTTAACGAACACTTAAACGTAACCGTCTTTTATATATTCAACGTTATGTCCTTCCGCGTCAATGTGTGTAATGTTTTGCCTTATCGCCAAGAGAATCTAATCGAGTTACAAAATTATTATTTATATTAATACATTCAAATTCACAAAGCTCAGATTCAGAAGAGATACAAGTTACATTATCTGACCTTATTTGAGAATGCGTGAGACAAGAAAAATTTTTTTTTTTTTTTTCATTAAATATATAACTTTTTTGTCGAAGAGAAGCTTAACGTAAAACTTCGCACGACGTAAAAATGTCAGGGGACGTGATTTCTCACAATATTAATGTGTGAGGAAATTGTTCTACGCCTTTCTATATCTTCGTGCACGTTGAAAATCAGGAAATGTGCAAGGTCTTCTCAATCAAAGAAGATAAGTTCAAGGTAGGGAGTGGCGTTTTTCTTCTCCAACTTCCTCTCGCAAAATTTAATCGAAACTCGATTGGAAGCGATTTTCCTCCCCGATAAATCGTTGCGTAGCCTCTCTCGGGTCAATTGCGCGACCTTGGCCTCTGCCGGCCGACGTATAACGCGAGACACATAAGGGCAGGTAATGCCGGACACGCGATCCTACATGTTGTACGCGGGAGCTGTGCAAGGAAATCGCTGCGACACACAACCCCCGTTGACGGCAACTCTCGTTCCGCGTTCCCGTTTCGAACGATCGCCGTGAATTCATGCTCACGCCTTGGGCGGCAATTTGCACTTACAAATAGCGACTGACTCTTAAATTTCTCAGCGCGCGCTGACGTCTTTCTCCGCGATGGCGATTTTCGTCACGGGCAAACGAAGAAAGAGAGAGAGCCTAGAGCGATATCAGACACGAACCCTTCGTCCTAGATCGTGGAATTGCAGCGGGGAAAATTACCCGCGCGACGGGCCGCAGTATCAGATTTCTCTAGTCGTTTATTACTTTCTTTGTTGCGGCAGCAATGCTTTTGCGCGAGAGAAGGTTACATTTGAAAACTGTGAAAAACGCGAGCTCATTAGCCTTTTCGCCAACTTTGTTGTGTCGCAGTGCTATTTTTCTTTTTTTTTTTTTTTACTATATAGAAAGAAAGAATAACATAGCTCTGCAAGATTGCGACGGTCGGTTACGCCTTTTTACTGTTTCTCGCATCAGACGCGAGCGATAAAATATATTGTAATTGCGTTGTTAATTATAAGGTCGCGCGCTGATTGTTTCGGAATCATTACTAAAATTCCGTTATACATGTATTGGGAAAATAATTTATTCTGTGCGACAGTAAATTACTTCCTCTCGAAAATATAACTCTCTTACCTCTACATTGTGTTAAGTTATTCCGTCGTGAATACGATCATTCAAATTGCAACGCGAGGAGTGCAATTCGAAAGGTGCAAGAAGAGAATTCGAGATTCGACAGGCTAATCGCGATTGTTAGCGAGCTCTGACCCATTTCACGAAGAAAGAAGCCGGGTCGAGCCTCTATCGGCTGTCCATCTGGTTGGCGTGTGACCTTTCGCATCTCCCTTCGTTACCCTCCATTCGCCACGTGCGAATAACGGATAAACCGGCGAGCATTTTGACCGATAGGAAGAAGATATCGAATGTATAACGCTCGCGCGCCATATCGGATATCAAATTACCGAAAGTGAGGTTGTTATTAATTGCTTGAATTATTATTACTGGCTCCGTTTTTCTCTGGATATATTCGCGCGATAAGAAACACAACAGTTAGAAGTCAAGAAACTTATGTTTCGACTTTAGTAGACATAGAAGTTTTTTTCAAAGCTACATCGGATAATAAGAAAAGCTCTCATTAGCAACGACGCGAAATCTTGGTCTTTTTGTCCCAGCCTTTTGATCAGAAGAATCTTTAATAAATTTGCGACAATAAGTGTTATTGCAATGAGTTTTCACATTGTCGAGATACACAGAATGTTCGCAACTAAAAATGAACTGACGGCGTTGAAGAGGCATAGTGAATGAATTGCTTAGGGTGTCACGTACAAAGGCAACAAACGATAGAAGAAGAAACAAAGTGTGTACAACTGTATTGTAGCCACGCGATAATTTTGTTTGATGACACGTGATAAAGTTATGAATTGAAGTTGAGATCATCGCTTAGATTGTCTAAATTACATGTGAATCGTGTTTGACGGCGTGAATCTTAACGCGCGCTGAAAGGAAATGGAAGAAAAAGTGTGTTATTAACTTCATTTATTTTGAATGCGACGCTAATGAAGACAGATTAAATTAACGTCTATTTCACATTGCACAAATTACTACCTACTACGAGCGATTTTAAATAATTTTGCTTTCAGAGTAGCGAGAATCAGCAAAAATGTTTTTCAAGCTCGTCTCATAGTAATCTTGATATTTTTTTTAAATCGAGTCTACGTCTGATAAGAGCGTCGGGTCGATCGTGAGAAGGATACGTACACGAGTAACAACGCCTTGACCTCTCTCTCTCTTTCTCTTCTCCTTTCGTTATGACGTCACCAAGCCTTGGCATCCTGACGACGACGTCATCATCGTGAAAGCTAAGAGCATTGCTCGCTCGGTGGAAACGGTCTTAATGAGTGGTAACGGTCGAAATAAGCGAGCGCGGCTCGCGTGTCGCTTATTTCGTCCCCTTATTACGGCGAGCGACCTTAAGTACGCAGTTGTTCTTTAATCAATCTCCCGCGCCGCGCCAGGAAATGGCGGTATTCAAATCACACGCTGTTCGCTTGTACAGGCCTCATTTTTCGTCTGTCCGGGAATATTACACGTAAAATGCACAAATTATGTTCTATGCCACAACCGCAATTGGTAATGGACTTGGCTACCTAGCCACGAATTACCGCGATACGATTAGCGGCCTGGAAAATACGTCAAGCACAAAATGCGTCGATCGATAGCGCGAGAATGATGTTCACTACGGTGGTTGTACTTTGTGTATTGTTTTTTGTTTTTTTTTTTTTAATTTAAATTTAAATTTTTATCTTTCATGTATTATTCGCAAACTAATTTCGCTAACCAAGTTTGTCGGAGGCTCGACGAATTTGTAACAAATGTTTGAACGGTACGTTACACAATCGATTAAGTGTTACAAGATTTATATGTATTGTTTTTCGATACAAAATGTTAAATTTTTTTACCTTTTTTTACAACTCATACAGGTACAAATATATCTATACAAACCAGCAATAATTTACAAGAAAAATACAAAGAAAATTACCGAGAGCAATCCCGTGGACACCACGTTCGTTACGCTATCTATAAAAAAAAAAAGCAAAAACAATTATATTTTTACAACTCTAACAAAATGGAAGCAAAATAGGCGAGTGACGAATAGAAACAGCTTTCGAAACGTTAGCTCTCGGTAGACGAGAAAAATACTTTCATTGTCACCGATTGTAACGCGCGATAACAAAAATCTTGGCGGTGGTAAACTTTTTTTCTTCGCGAAGAGAGGCAAATATCACTGTTCGACAGAAAATACCAACGGTTTTTCCGCGAACAACGTTTCGAAAGTCCCTGATGGGCCGTGTTGTTGTGCACGTGCGCCTTATCGTGACTTGTAATCGCAAAAATTGCAACACAAATCTCGAACTGGCATGCGAATTCGCGACTCGTAATTGCGGGAACATTATTTCTTTCTCGCACACTCACGAAAGAAGTTTTATGCGCGCTTTAAAGAAAAAAAAAGTGACCGCTAAAATATACCTGTGGGCGGAAATACAATGCGACGCGAAATTTCTTAAACACCTGCCGCGCGAATCAAGGCTCACTCACCATTTATATTTTGTCCCGAGATTTCGTCATTCTTCGCGCAAATGTTGTGGACACTATTCGGATCCTTGTGTTTCACATAACCCCAATTGCAAGAGCACTTCCCGTTTCTGCAGACTATACTTTCGTCGTCGGAGTTCTGATAACACTCGCCGAGATTCTCGCAAGTTTCACCGAGATCTGTGGGAAAACAAAGACGCGAATGTTTTTTGAGACAAGCCGTGTGTTTGCGAAACGCTTTAACATTTTATTGGTAACTTAAGTTACTTCGTCTTACATCTTTTCTTACGACACTGTTCGAAACTGTAGTGGTCTCCTTCTCTGCAAGTGCAAACTTTGTTTCCCACGTCGTTTGGCGCGCAAATCGCGCCCTTTACATTGGTAGAACATTGAATATCCTCTGAACAAGACTCGCCAAACGATAAGACTAGAAATACAGTAGCTTAGACACACCTTTAAAATTTTATATTATTTGAAGAACAATGAAAACGTGTAAACATTATGAATAAGATAAAATCTGACAAATGCAAACGCTTACTGGGCATGCACGAGTTGACAGCTGTAGCCACATAGTCCAATTCACAAGAGCACACTTTCGCAGTACACAGGGAATTCTGCACTTTGCAGTCCTTGTCAGCTTCGCACGTGGCATTTACCTAAAATATGTAATAAGTACATCGTAACATAAACTTTACGTTTCTTGTTCCGAATTATTAAATTTTACATGTGCATCAATTTGAGTTTTTATTTAATCTTGAAATTCCTATAGTTCGCCTATAAGAAAAATATATAAAAAACAATAAACACAATTTTGCAATTAAAAAAATATGTTACCTTTCTCACATCGTCCTTCTAGTTCGTAGTTATTGATATCACAACTACATTTGTCGTTCATGCAAACGGAATTGGGCGTTAATTTGCAGTTGTCGTCTTCTTCGCAAAATTCTCCGATTCCTGAAGTTTGACGCGAATAATTTTGTTGAATGTTGTAACGAACGACTACGTAAAATTAACCATTTGTCTTACCGTAACAAGTGATTACTCATAGATTATGCGGTTTACAGACAAAAACTAAAAATACCGAGTATGACTCGTGACATATTTTCCGGATCAAATATGATAAACATGAACGTTGTACGTACGAAAAACGTTTATCTAACGTTTCAAAATGTGGTAGGACAAATGATTAACTCTGAAATGCCTGATAATTTTGACTTTCTTAGAGTCTTGTGCTATTGTCGCTATTTTCTCATAACAAAGGAAATTTTTTTATCACACAAATGAGTTAAAACCGTATTTTCTATTTCTAGAAACGTACATAATTATTGTTTGTCACTGAAGAAGATCCTAATACAGATCCTAATACAGATCCTAATACAGATCTAAACGTTTGACACATTGAACATTGAACAAACTCATTTAAACACGGACATCCTGCTTGTGATTATTGGCTCTCTCTTCATTTATTAAAT
>QVNZ01019022.1:0-12470 GCA_014825645.1 Pseudomyrmex dendroicus
GGACTTGGCAAATGGTTACACAGTTCATGCCCGTGTAATTTCTCGAGATTCGGTTTCCGGCGCATATATTTTTGCGCAAAAAAAACAAAAAAAACTTTTACAAATGCCCGACCCTCCGGGGTCGCGCTCTCCCGCGCGGAAAACTCGCACGTTGCGCCACTCAGCTCCAACTGTTGTTACGAAATTATCAGCTCGTTCGCGTGAGAGCCGGGAAGTGTCCTTAAAATTTATGCAAAAAATAAAATAAAAAAGAAACTTTCATTAACGAGTTTCTTCCTCGCTCGCTCAGTGAAAATCGAAAATACGAGGAAGGAGATAACGCGCGCGCGCGCAGTTAAAAGTTCGAGTTTTCTTCTCTCCGCGAAAATAAAGTGCGCGCAGTCGCGTTATTTCACGATCGCGCCGAAGCGAGTCCGCGGCAACTGCAATTCGCGCGATGTGTATAACCGACGCGCGGACCACCTTCCCGCGGGGCATTTTCCCGCATTTCCCGAGAGAAAAGAAGAGAGAGAGAGATTCTTCGCGCGCGTATGTGTGTGTGTGTGCGAGCGCGCGCGCGACCGCGAGCTAATTATTCTCCGCCTACATTCCGCGCGCCCCCGAGGTCGTACCCCCGTTCAAATTTCGTGGTCGTGAAGAACGGGACGACGAGTAGCAGTCCAAGCCATCACGTGCCCTCTTCGCCCCCACCCGCCTTTTCTCCTTCTCTCTTTTCACGTCGCAGGTGTTAATTAGCAGTTTCGTGCCGTCCGGCTTAATTGAGTGCGATACGAATTGCAGCGAGTCCCCGCGCTCTATTCAGAAGGTTTTTTTTTTAACCGGCTTTTATTCTCGTCTTTCTTCCCTTATTATTATTATTATTATGTTAAATGTTAGACAAACTTCATTACGTACTTGCATACGTACTTCGCAAGTGACGTTATACGTTTCCCTGGAATAGCTAAATGGAGATAAAATGTTGGTCGTCTCAGGTGGTAATTTTCTTAATTTTTTTTTTTTTTTATTAACGCGAGAGCTGGTTTTCGCGCGGGTTGGATTTTATTTTTCCCGCTTAAAAAGCGGACTTAAAATATTAGATCGTTTTTTTTTCGATAATTTTTGCATCCTCGTTTTATAAGATGCTCGAAATATGCTATATCCGCCGCGGTTGTGATGTGAGGGCGCGGGCTAATGGAATTGCAATGTTCCACGGTCGTAATGAAGCGACCCGAACCGCACAGCGGTTGTCCTTTGCTCGCGCATAACGCGAGCGTTACATCGGAAACATCAAACGCGGCGTGTTATAGCGGCAGATATCGAAAATGGATATTACATTTTCGAATGTCGAAGGCGGATGTTAAACGAAATGAAAACGAATCGGGGAAAACGTTCCCCGGGTGATCGGGAGGATCGACGTTGTTTCAATCCCCGAAGACGCGCGCGCAACCCCTTCCCGCGGTTAAGTTCGGCTCCGACGCGGTCTCTCATTAAAACAAGACAAAAGCAGACACGTTATGAGAACATCTCAATGACAAAACTCTTCGGTTTTTTTTTTTTTCGTACAAAGCGAGAGAGTGAAAATACCCGCGCGATACTTCGCGCGCGCCAAGTTCGCGCTGCGAATCGAACTCGCGCAATTTTGATTTCCGAGAATGCGGCCTGTCGGTCGTGGATAGATCGCATCGTGAAAAGTTTCACACGCCCAGGGAACGAAATATTCCATTTCGAACTAATTTCGCATGTACAAATCCAATCTGACGGTCGAATAAAAACTGCCACGATTGCGCGACGGCCGCGGCGTATCCCGCGCGAGCGTTGACGTATCGCCTTACGGTAAGTGCAATTCGTTTCGATCACTTGGATATATCGCTCGCGATAATGGCACCGCCGCCGCCGCCGCCGACGAGAGATTTATCGATCGGCTATCATTTTTCAAACGCAAAATGGAAAGAACGTAACCTACCTATCTATTATATCGGCAGGCTAATGTGCGGGAAAGAACGGCGATTGATAAGCATCCGAAACGACGCGCGGACATTAGTGTCGTATTGCTCTGTTGACAAGTTTGTCCATTAAAACCTGCCTGTTGTAATAAAAATGAAAATTACCGGACTGACGGCGAAAATCAACATCTCATTATCAAGGTTTCATTAATGTTGTTTTAAAAAAAAAAAAAAACATAATGTACTTCAAAACATATGCAATGAAGTTTAACGTAACATTTAACATAATAATAATAAAATAAATAGGGAAAAGCCCATACACAGGGTGTAAGTGTATTCGTTTACACATTTATGTTACAACATGTTAGTGACATTTCGATCCTCGGATCTTCGTCGGTGGAATCGCTTTATAAAATTTAACCTGTTGTCACCACACTGGCGCATATGTGCACCAACGGAAAAACACGATTTTTTCAAAAAGTTCTTTTCATTCTTTTCGTTTTTCATTAAGAAGAACTTTTTTTGGACATTTTTAACTAATTCCATTCAATTTCTGAGAATATTTTACCCCCATTTTCACTGGTTTTAAATTATTTATCAACTCATTACTGGAAAGTTATTCAACTTCAAACATGCGAAGTGCAAAATTGTACCAGTGTGGTACATACTGAATTGAAGTGTGGTGACGACGAGTTAAGAAATTACCAAATTTGTTAAAAAAGGTCAAACTCAAACACTTACACCCTATATATGAGCTCGTATTGCCTTTTTCCTGCTCTTATTTTAAACTTTCACGAGCATATTAATAATAATAAGAATAATTAAAAAAATGAACAAGGTTCACATAGTGTCAAACTAGAGAAGAAATATAATATTCGATCAATGTGAGCAAATGTGCCACAGACGTTGATGCGAATAATATATTTGATTTATTTAAACGTGTAAATTATTACGCGTAATAATTCCAATTAAATTTCAATTCGAAAATTTATCTCAGATGCTTGGTTCGCGTCACATGTAAGTGAAATCCTCTTCCCCCCATTGAAATTAAAAAACCCATTGCAAAAGACATCTTGGAGTCAAATCCGGATTCTTCCGCATTCCGTGCAGGAGCCTTTCTTTTCCAATAATAATAATAATAATCCTGCGGAAGAAAAAACGACGACTCATTGCCGTTTCGGATACTTATCAATCGGATTTCTTACACAGAGTTGTTTCAGGTTCAACTGATAAGCACGATCTCGATAAATGTCGAACCGACTGCGTTTTGTAAAACAATACACAATATCTCGAAAATGAAGAAAATCGTGAGACGAGGAGAGAGAGAGAGAGAGAGAGAGAACGAGAGGAAGCCGTTCCCGGACTAATTACAGCGTGTACGCGCGATCGATCGGCGCGATATTGTTACGGCACGTCGCACGTGCGGAATTTCCGTATGCGGGGCCATGTACTCGGTGCTAGTTATGTAAAGCAGACACCGCCGACGTGGCACACAAAGGGGAATCTACGAAAGTCTCTGACACGTCCGGCGCGGCGGAGCGCGTACCGCATCGTATCGTCTCACGCGCGTTTCTATTGCGCGCTTTGTAACACGGTTTCCCGTGCGATTTGCATGCGAATTCGGGTCAAAAGTCACCGCGGGACTCTTGTTGATGATAATGACACGACGACGACGATGACGAGCAGCGCGTTACTGTGCGGCGGTTATGTCGGAAGGGAGGAAGAACGTCGTGTCATCCACGCGGATGACATTCCAGTATACTCTCCCAGACAGAGATAACCGGTTTCCGTTTTCCCGTAGCTTCCTGCGGGCCTCGCGCGACGAATGACAGATAATCCACCGCGCGCCCGATGTATAACGGGACCCGGGGAGAGAGAGAGAGAGAGAGAGAGAGAGAGAGAGAGAGAGGCTGTCCTCCCTCGAGAGATAGAGATGTCAAAGTGAATCCCCGGGCCAAGTTACACAACGGAGGATTTGCCGCCGCAAAGACTACATCGACAAAGACGGAACTCTCTCCGCGCCCGCCCGCCCGCTCGCCGCAACTACAGGAAGTTAAGCCGAAAAACATGGAAACCCGCGGGTAACACCAAATCCACAGGAGAACGACCCAACTTTCGGCGGGATCAGCGAGGGGAACCTCTCCCTCTTCCCTTTCCAAGTTGATGCGGTGTTTCCGGGCGTGTTTGACATCGGACGGATGGACCCCGGGATCCCGATGAATCGATCCGTCGTCGTTTCGACGACGACGATGACGACGGGAAGGGCGGCCGTACGACAAACGAATGTCACTTCGGCCGAGAGCGGGGCGACATTTCGGAAAATAAATAAAATTATGCGGGCAAAATGGAGATAACAAATTTTGATGTTGTCGTTTATTAAATACATCTGTTTTACAATGTAACGGCAAACAACATATTTACGGCGCGCGATATGATGACGTTGCAAATGAATGATCGAACGCAATTTTAACATGGCCAAACACATCGCGCGGATGATAATTACTGAATTACATTAATGCGCTGTCATAAATGATGCAAATTCTGACGGATAAAATTGACGCGAGCAAACAATAATTAAAAATATGATTTAACGCGAGATAAATATATATGTATATATGTTGAAATCCGTTGGTAAACAAATTTTCTCGTGGCTTGCGCGATATTTCCGCTTGAATTTGGTACTTGAGTGAGAATATTAAAAGCCGCCGCCGCCGCCGGGTGCATCGTGTGTTGACGTATCAGCTTGTCGAAAATGCCGTTATCGTTTACGTTCACAAACGGAAAGCGGATGTATAACGATAAGATCCCTGGAGCTATACACGTACACACACACACGCGCGAGAGATCTCGATTTAATCGGATCTAGCTTGAAGATTATTTTTCTTACAAATATGCGGTTGTGTTGAATATAAACTAAATAAAAAAATGAGACTTCGAGAACCGTACGCTGGACGCACGTGTCCTTTTCCCGCAATGGGAGTTTTTGAATTTTATTCGAGAGTTAAATAATTTATATATACGCGTGTGTGACGCAAAGTAGCATCTTATATGAATTTTTATTATCGTTTTTCAATTCGAATTTTCTCTGGGTATTAATTCACGCGGTAAAAATATATTCTCGCGCTTGTGGCTCTCAAAATCCCATTTCTTGTATTATTTTTCTCGCCGCAATTTTGACACAAAGACATTTTTTTCTCAATAACTGATCTACTGAAAATTTTGTATAGATCAGTTGTATGTCAATTAATTCTAAAATCTCTGAATTTGTTTCCGAGGCAAATTTCTATAAAAAAGAAAAAAATATCGAAACTAATGTGTCATTTTCTTAATTTAAAATATTGGATAATGAATTTTTGACAGGATTTTTCAACCAATCAAAAATAGCGTCTGACATAAATGTCGGAGTTTGACAGAAATGGGATCTAAAAAAAATCAGACAATATTTTTTAAATTTTATAAGGATGATAAAAATTATTTACGTACACGAGATGCAAATTAAGCATTCGATGGAT
Source organism: Pseudomyrmex dendroicus (assembly GCA_014825645.1). NCBI lineage: Eukaryota > Metazoa > Arthropoda > Insecta > Hymenoptera > Formicidae > Pseudomyrmex > Pseudomyrmex dendroicus. The sequence goes on from QVNZ01019022.1 coordinate 5,435, forward strand.
TTTTTTGAATCGAATTCAATTACCACGCGTTTACATTAATTTACACGTTTGAAAGAAGGTACTTCGCACGTAGATCCAGCGTTTGGATGTTTTAATGGTCTTCCTCCTTGCAGTTAGATATCAAAGAGAGTCTTGTACGAATGCCAGTTAATATTATTTTTCTTTTTAGCGTAATCAGTATACCATCTGATATCCTCATTTCGCTTTTTTTTCGAAAGATGATGTATAAAGCACGTTTTTAAATACATACATAACTGCGAGATGTATGAAGAACCGGTGGGTAGCCGTGGGCTTACCGCTTAAATGCGCGATATAAATACAGGACGGGCGAATTAAAAGAGCGCCAAAGCAGAGACTTGAAGGAAAGCGACGAGGAAAAATTCTTCTGCAGTACATCTTTTTGCACCGTCGCGCAACTGAGCTGCTTCCTCCGTCCGTGGGTGTGTATCTTGCTCCGTATTTTTCAAAAGCGCAACAAAAAAAAAAAAAAAAAACGAAAAAAACGAAGCGAACGCTCTCGCATTAGGACGAGTCACTTGCTTTTGCGCGCGTGCATTTTCCGAAACCGTACATTAAAACCCAACTCTATAAATCCCCCGACCTGGATTCAAGCTCCGCTCGCAAATTGCCACGAACAAACGATGCCGTCCGCTTCGCGCGCGCGCGCGCGCGCCTCGACAAAATTTCGCGGCTGCGACGACGCATGAATAAAAAACAGACGGAGAGAAAAAAATGATTTTTTTTTTTTTTATAGAATAAAACGCTGCAGTAATTAAAAGAAGAAAATCTCAAAGCTAATCGGTCGCAAATTGAAGAATAACAGCGAAAGATTCCGAGCGAAGTGGTACATAATCAGTGAAACAAAACCACGAGAGGGAAGAAGAAAAAACGGGGCGACCGTCACTGCCAATAAAAGCGCGTGTGTGCGCTCTCTCTCTCTCTCTCTTTGAGTGATTTCAGAGCTGGGAGAGTGTAATTTGATCTAGCATAGAATATTCACACAGGACCATCGGCACGCACGTTCGCCGCCGACCGTGTATGTGTGTGTGTATTTACCAAGTCCCCGTGTGTCTGTCTGTGTGCACGCAGGACAGGAGAAATGGTGTGCGCCGAGTAATACGTACGTGTGTACACGCGCGAAACTGGCAGGCAACCGGCGGCGGCTGAGTCCGCCCGCCATGTGCCGACTCACCAGGTAACCAAGCGCGGCGTTTCCGGTTCGAGTGCGCCATGGAATTTGCGGGACTCGGGGATGATATTCGGAGGATCCGCGCGCTTCTCTCCCCCCCTCCCTCCGGCCACCTCATCCCTCGTCTATCTCACCGATCTCAACCCGTTACGCGCGCACGAATTTAATCCGCCGGGAATTTCCCGGAGAGAGAGAGCGAACCAGACGTCCCGAGTGCACCTTTGAACTTGGGCGCGCTTCCAGCGATTATCGACGCCCGCGATCGCAAACGAGGAGAGGAGAGGAGAGGCGAGGCGGTCCCCGGTTCAAATCCACTCGATCAAAACGCGATAACGCGCTCGCGTTGCGATCCCATATGCGGGTCGTGCGCGCACCGCATACGGGGAAAGGGTAAACGAAGTTACGTAGCCCCCGACCCATCCTCTTCTTCTCTACCAAAGGGTTAGGTCGAATTGGCCATTTCGACGATCTTCGGCGTTTAATTTTGAGATTTAAATTAAACACGTCAAAATTATTCGCGGCTGCTGCGTTCCACTTTGTTTTTTTGTCTAGTTAATTTTGCTAACAGCCGCTTCTCCCGTCACCTCTCCTTCTCTCCATCCTGTTTTTGTCACCCTCGCGATTTCCATTTACGAGGGAGACGAGCGTCTTAGCCGGCGCGACAAAACTGTTAAAATTATTGGGTCGTTCCGTATAAAAGTTTTTTTTTGCAACACTTGGCCATTAAATCGCGTGACTAGAAACAGTGAGATTTATGAAACCACTTTAGGGGCGGTGTAGTATAACGTAAAGCCTTCAGCCCGGAGTCGTTCTCCAAAGTTTTATCCGACTTGGAGAGAACACATTTCACGAGGTTTAGCGTTAAACGCTCGGGATTGAGCGCCATTAAACACGAACGGGTGGGAGAGCTTCGTAAATTGCGAAATTTATATTATTTTACACGTCGGGGACGGGAAACTCTCGGGAAATTCGCAATTCGGAATCGGATCCGAATGGAAAGGAGGCGATGAGAAACATCTTTCTCTCGCGTAGCGATCGGACATTCGACGAAATCGCCAACGAGTCATCCGTTTCTCGGAAAGAGCGAAAGGCCGAGGTATATATAAGGGTTTAATGAGGCGTGGCGATTAATGTAAAAGCCAGAGGGAAGCAGTCGAACTGTAGAATTTAACGGTCTACTTCGTCGTATCGAATCTATCGACTCGATCACTTTGTTCGCTTAAAACGTTAACTTTTGCTTCGTTAACATTCGGCCCGAAAACGAACGAAAAAAAATGTTCCCGCGCGTTCGGGGAGAAATTTAGTTTAACACCGCGCTGATAAACAGCGCAATAAAATGAATTTTTCTAAGTTGAGAAATGGGACTTTGAGAGCCGTTTCGTCGAACGTGCGTGCGAGAATATAATTTTAGATGTAATTTTTAAATTAATAACACGTGGCAAATTTGAAACAATTTTAAGATGCCACTTTGCTAATTACTTATTCAATCACTCGATGAAATTAAAAAAACATCCCATTGCGAAAACGAATATCTCTCGGCCAAGAGTCGAACCCCCGCGTTCGTGCAATCGCTTTTCCAATTCGGCTACCAAGGGTGAAGTTTTCGCAATATTATATAAAATATGATTTGAGCTAAGTAATAACGCAATCTTTATATCCTGCGTGAAATGCAACAAATATACGACTCTGTTAAGTGTCAAATCAAGAAATAGGACTTCGAGAGTCATACGTGGAAAATTAATGAAAGTAGAAAATTCAAATTGAATAATAATTCAAAAATTCACACAAGAAGCAACGTAGCATCTCACACGTTGAATTGTTCTTCAACTCGAATTTTCCGTATGTAATAATTTACAAATAAAAAACATTAAATTTTAAATAATAAAATAACGGCTCGATGAAATAATCAAAAAAACCGCGAAGGTCCAGGATGGAGGTAGACATTCAATTTAACGTAAAGAACAACAGTGTATTTCGATCATTTATTGTTGATCATCTTCAGCACTGTTAAATACAAGATAATATAATTAGACGTAAATTAAAATTGAAAATTACAAAATAAAATATGAAAAATATCCGTTAACAGAGGATGACAAAAACAAATTAAATAAATATACGCACCCCTAACTTGACAAGTCAAAGATCGCTTCGTGCACGCCGGCAAGAATCAAAACACACACACACAGCAGATAGTAAATTTTAAATTTACTTTATTCGTATAAAAAAAAGCAAGATGACATCTCGTGCGAATTTTATAATTGTCGTTCAATTCGAATTTTCCACGTGTATTAATTTCCGCGTTAAAAACACATTTATCTTAAATTTGTTTTTTACTTTGCGCGAGCATATTTAATGCGAATTTTACAATTTGTTAATCAAATTTTCCATGTGCGTTAATCAATTATAAATTTGAAAACACATATTTCGCGCGCACATCCGACGTAGATTTCTGAAAGTCCTTTTTTTTTTTTTTTTTTTTTTTTTTTATATATTTGTTAGAAATTGTTCCGTTTTCACGTGTGTAATTAGTGAGTTGCAAGAAAAAAAACCGGGTCGCAGTTCTACCTCCCTTTGTCATTTCCGTCAAAGTAACAGTCGCGACGTCGCTCTTTGAAGGGCTCGCAAGGATAACTTTAAGCTTCGCAACTGAATTTCGTTATAATGACGAAAAGTTAGACCGTCAGGTTTCCCTCCTCCTTCTCCTCGTCCCTTTCGTCTCTCTCTCTCTCTATATTATCGGAGTTTCATATTAGCGGGCGAAGTTTCTCTGCTTCGCAGATTATCGAAGCCAGATACAATCCCCCGCGCGCTAACGGAATTTAATACCGTGGCCGCCGCCAGATTGTTGTTGCGCGATAGGTGTTCGCGCATCCGAAGACGAACGAAATCACCGCGCGCAAGTAATTCGCTTCAAACAAGATTCCGAACGAGATTCGAATCCGATTTGTAGAAACAAAAAAACAAACAAAAAAAAAAAAAACATTTGCACCGCGGCTTGTCAAAGTACTTACACAATCGTCTGTGCGTCTCCCTTTTGCATCGACATTAGCAATTAGAGACCCGCGAATTCTCTCCCACCCCCGACGCGAATAAGTTTCCTGCAAGCCGGAGACGCTTGCAACCCCCTTGTAATAATCAATGCTGCTGCGAATTCGCGTGCGACTGCGTTAAGGATTAACATTCACGCCCAACGCAAGGCGCGCGCGCGCGCGCGTCCTTTCAACGACGTGCACATCCACATTCGACGCGTCTCGTTTCCGTTTCTGTCTGTGCGCTAATTGTGAAGTAATAGACAGACTTGGTTCCGCGCGCGCAAGAGCTAGGGCGGCGAGGGGTTGAGTACACGTTCGGCAAGAAACAAGGCGCATTAAGCGTAAACCGCGCGGTAACATTCCGCCCATCTTGGCGCATGTAACTGGGAAGTTGCGGAATGAGTTGGCGGGGAAACTGCGGGGAGAGGGGGGGGAGGAGGGAAGGAAATGTTAGATTACGTACAAAACACACGCGCGAGACTCGCGAATTAAGGCGCCGTTGAAGAAACGAGAACTGCTGTAGTACGTACATATGTACACACAACGATGCCAACGCTCCTCGCCCTTTACGGCTTCAATCATTCGCGATTCGTTAGCTTCGCTCGCCGCGGAATCGCGGCGGTCTCTCTCTCTCTCTTCACAAATTTGCTTAATTACATTACAATTGCGAAAAATTAATATTTATGGCGAAACTTTTTAACTTGATACGCGCCGCCGCATCGGACGATTTCGAAAAGGTACGCTCGGAACCTTTTTTTTTTTCCTCCCCAAGTGGAATTTCAATTGCGGACTGCGATAACGCAATTTTAATCAAAACTTTGATCACGTTTCCAATTAATTTATTTATTGTAGCAACGTTTACGTGCGCAAACACGAATATTATATTTTATGCAATGTCACGTACGCGTCTTTAGTTCGATTAGCTCTCGCGCGCGCGAAATTACGTTCGAGAGAGAGAACAAACGGGCTGTGTCGCGCGCGCGGCCTTCCGGGCTGTGTAATTTTTCGCGCTTAATTATTATAAAATATCGCAGCGCGTCACGTTTTTGCCTTGCAATTAAAACCAAATTACACTTACCGCGTGTGTTGTGTCGCAACAACACCCTTGCGCGCGCGCGCGAAGCAACGAATCGTTCTTCGCGCTCGAGCTAATCTGCATTGATGATAACACGCGCGGCAGAAAATTGCAGTTACCGTATTTTAAATAACGCGTTGTAAAAAAAAAAAAAAAGAAAAAAAAATCAGAAGCGAAGGCGCGTGATCGATAGACATTTTCGAGCGAAATTACACACGAATGCGAGATTCCGAACGGGGAATGAGAGACACGTAGCACACACACACACACACAGTGTGGCTTATATCGGCCGGAATAACACGCGAGCCATTTTTTTTCCCCGTCGAAGCGTTGAGTTGTTTTTTTTTTTTTTTTTAACTCGCGTGCAGATCACATCAATTTTTGTAAGAACGTATTCGACCGTGCCGCGTCGCGTTCGGAACTTTGATCGCAAACCTGATACCGAGTATGAGCGCGCGCGCGCGCGTATTCATAACGTGCGGTCGCGGCTCGGCACGTCGCGTCGCGCCGGTCTCGTCACGAGTAAACGCGTGATTTGTGTTACGCGAAAATCGCTGATATAATAGCAACGCGCGCTGACGTGCCAATATCCGGACGGACGTTACGCGCGAACGAATAACGTTTGCGTCGGAGATCGCGATTATCAAAATTTCGTCGCTTTTACGCGCGCGAGTTGTTTACATTCTCGATTACGCGCGCAAATGTACCATCGAGAGAGCTCGATGATATTTACCTACAAATGTCGGAAAAATAATATCTGGGAGAGAGAGAGAGAAAAATTGCAGTCGAGCGTGTCGATCGACTACGTGCGGACATGCGCCCTTTGTACGCAGAAGAGAGAATCTACGCTGTGCAACGAGAACGGGGGCGTCAATATTTTCGCGGTCAGAAGCACAAATTGTCACTCGATACAGTATCGAGACGCAAAGAGTCGCGTCGCGTTTGAAATCCGGCGGTGCAGCTTCAATTGCAATCGAAACGCGGCGGCGGCGATGCGCGTCGACGCGCGATGAAATTTATACGCTCGCGTAATTATGCCGGTTTCTCGTAACAAGAGAGCCACCTGCAGCACGGTGTCATCGAGAGATAAAACACCGGCCGGCCAGCACAAAGCGGGTCCACATATCGCGCAGTTTATCGTAATGATCGATACTAGACTGTAATAACGTGTAATAACATACGGGAGCAATATCCTGAAATGAAGCGTACGTTCATTGAACGTTTTAATCAATTCCTGCGCCCCGAAGCTTCGCAAACTCGATGACCCTCTCTCTCTCTCTCTTTTAACTTTGTGTGTGCGCGCGCGAGTGTCATGGCCGCGGCGATCCGAATTCAAAGGCGGTTTCTGAATTCTCGCAGGAATAACGAGCACGGAAATGTTCAGCTCGCGACCCCAGATACTCTCGGTAATTTAACGTATTCGAAATATTTAACATGTACGCTTGAACTCTTTGTTTAGTCCGTAAGTAAAATTCAAAATTTAAGTTCAAACTCTGTTTTTTATATAATAAAATTGTCAAGTTTCATGGTAAAATTATATATTTTATTATAAAACGATGTAATAAAATTTAATTCTTATTACAAAACTTTTTTTATAAAAAAAAATTACGTTTTTCAAAATTCTGCACGATCGCAACGACGAAACTGTGTTTCTTAAGGTTGTATTCAGGGTAAGATCTCAATCAAAAGTTTTAGAAACATAGCGTAAATCGAACTTATTTTAATATTTAGATAATAGTT